>ML783938.1:347283-384305 GCA_009831015.1 Picea engelmannii | reverse complement strand
AACATTTAAAATTATTATTAATCTTCCTTCAAGTGATCATCAACAATATACAGCATATGGACAGTAAAAGTAAAGACCATCAGTCACACATAAAGTACACATAGAGACATATTTTCATGAGGAAACCCATAAAGGGAGAAAACCTCTTCTTCTTCAAAATGATAGGCAGTCCTTTTAGTTCTGTACATCATTTACATTTGAGCACCAACTCAATCTGAGGTTGCTACCTTTGTTTTACAAGCTGCAACTTGTTTGAGAGCACCAACTCTTTGGTTTCTCTAGCACCCACTAGAAGGAAGCACCAACTCCCTAAATATTCCAGCACCAACTGGATGGAAGCACCAACTTCCTAAATGTTCCATCACCAACTGGATGGAAGCACCAACTTCCAGTTACACAGGCTCCAACCTACATAATAGAGAACACTTGTTCTCCCTTGCACCTCCCTGCCACCTTGGTTTCTCTGGTTGCAACCAGATGGAAGCTACAACTTCCTGTGTTCAATCTCCCACTTGAACCTTTGAGGAAAAAAGTCCTCCCGAGCACCTCCCAACCTCCCTAAAATATAAATGGCTAAATAAACATTCAACTTTACAGATAAATCAGGTCTTACCAATCTTTCTTTGTTCTGTAAATCTGGTCTTCTGCATACTGTTCTGCAGCTCTACTCTTCCTCTGTCTGTCCAGCAGGTATGCTATGCATCAACTCGTGCTCTCATTCTGCTCTTCTTCAACTCTCTATTATTATGCTCTTCATTTCATCTCACCCTTCACATATGCTCAATATCCTCCTCCGCATCCTCTTCGTCTCTATTCTTACAGTTTCATTCTTTTTCACTTATAGAACAACCAACCCGACACAGTCTATTTCATCTTCTTTTATACACACAAACACAACGGTTCAACTTCCCAACTCCTTAGGCAAAATGTCGACAATTGTCTAAGAAACTGAAACGCCAACTGAAATGCTTAACTGATTTGCAATCATGAGTCCGTTTTGCTATGATCTTCATCGACCCTGATTGACGGTACATGATCTCGATGAATCAACGGTCCAGATCTTTTCGAGATCTCGCATCTCGCTGTTCCTTAGTTGGAGGTTCTCGTCACTCCAAGTCACGATAGGAAAATCTCCGAGATGGAGCTCAGATCAATGATCCACATTCTTGGTGATCCGACGGTCCTGATCTTTTCGCGATCTCACATCCCGTTGTTCCTTAGATGGAGGTTCTCGTCACTCCAAGTCGCGATAGGCGAAGCTCCGAGATGGAGTTACACCAATGGCCCAGATCCAAGCTTGATTTAACAGCTATGATTGAATCGCCATATCACATATCGTGATTTCACATTTCTTGTTGCAATGTTTTTGTCACTCCATGTTGCGATTCATGAAACTTCGATAAGGAGTACATCAACGGTCCAAATTTGATCTTGATCTGACGGTCGCAGTTATGTCGCGATTTCGCATATCGCGATATCAAGATTTTTGATGTTAATAATCTTTGACATGTCCAACTTGTGATCCTCGAAACTCCGATATAGTGTCCATCTGCTGACGTCACACGTGAATTGACACATGTTGAATAAAGCCACATGTCACTCTGATTCATGACTTAAATGTGCCTGAAATGTTGAATCAGTCTGACACTTGTCATTACCTGATTGTGCCACGTGTCCCTAGCTGACGTGGTATGTTGTCGTGAGTTGGATCGATGGTCTAGATCACATCTTGATCTGACGGTTCAGGTTCAGTTGGGATTTCACACATCGCGATTTCGGGGTTCTTGATGTCAATAAACTTTGACATGTCCAACTTGCAATCCTCGAAACTCCGACATGAACTCGGATCAACAATCCAGATCAAAGCTTGATCTGACGGCTCAGATTTCATCACGTATTTGCATATTGTGATTACACCCTGCTTCTCCTTTCAGTTTAAATACCGTGCAGGTTCTCTTCGATCCAATGGTGGTCGGACCCTGCGCTCAGATCTGACGACTGAGATTTGTCTCCCTCTTCAACGATCATAGATTCTTCTTCACAAACTTTCGCTCATGCACTGCTTTCGATCATTCGCTGCCTTCGATCATTCATTGCCTTCGATCTTTCACAGCTTTCTATCATTCACCTCACTGTACTTATCTTCTGTTTTCCTGTCAATTACAAACTTGTTGTTCTCATGTCATCTTCACTGTTGCCATCAATGACAAGCATTTGCTATCTGTTAACTGTCTATTAAATATTTGCCAACAAAACCATTGCTTCCCATACATTGCTATATGACACTTGGTTTAGATCCAAAGACACACTTTGAGGCTGCTAGAAACCTACTTTGGGAGGCTGCCATGGATGAAGAGTACTCTACTCTTATGGACAACAACACATGGGACTTGGTTCCACTTCCGAAAGGAAGAAAGCTTGTTCGATGCGAATGGATATATCGAAAAAATATTGTTGCATATGGTGAGATCAACAAATACAAAGATCAACTTGTCGCAAGAGGATACTCACAAGTACATGGCATAAACTACATAGAGACATTTGCACCTGTTGCAAAAATGGACTCCATTCGACTAGTTTTGGCCATTGTCGCTTCTCGCAGATGGGAATTTCATCACATGTATGTGAAGAGTTCATTTATTCATGGAGATCTCAAGGAGGATATATATATGGAGCAGCCATAGGGATGCATTCAGATATCGATTGATCTAGTTTAGAGACAGAGGACCAAGCACATCGAGATTCACATGCATTACATCCGCGAGCTAATTTGTGAAAGATTCATTTCACTGCAGTACTGCCCCACAAAGTAGCAGGTTGCCAACATTTCCACCAAGTCCTTCACTGAAAATAAATTTTCAGAACTGAGAGGCATGTTTGGAGTGGTGGAGACAGCTGAGTAGGTCACTTTTGGCCACTCAACATTTTTTTTCCTCTTTTGGGGGTGGGTTTTTTCCCAAGAGGTTTTCCCTCTTTCCTCTTTTCATGAGGAGTTCTTTTATATAATGAGTACCTAAAATGGCCAAGTTGTCGGGACTCAGATTTTTTGTCATTACAATTAGGCTTAAGGGGGGGTGTTGGAGAATAACCCTAACTTACACTAGTTTATACCTAGCTTAGACTCCTAGATCTTGGTTAATACATTCCATCACACCTTATTTCACCTAATTTGAGCACATAGAAAAGAAGGGCGCCTCATCCTTAGATTTTAGGGAAAACTGTTATTTTTAGATCAAGACTCAACTCTCGGTTCTTGATTTTATTGATTTTCTTGATTTATTCTTGATTTATTCCAAATCCCCCATGCGAACACTCATCCATTATTGGGGAATGCACACCTCCTCTTTGAGTGAGAGATTTATTCCTTAATTAATGATTTTTTCCTTTACTATTATTAGTAACTGTTATTTTGGGTTGGTTAAGTGAGATTAACTAAGATAATGCACACCACTTGACTCTTGTGGGCATTAATGAGTCTGTTACATGTGTATTTAGTGGTCTAGGTCGAACTATGTGGTCTCCCTTAGCCTATGACACCTATTTTAACTTTTTCTAGCTTTTTTTAACTAGAATTTTTATGTTGGAAATTCTATATATTCACCTCCTCTGTTCTTTTTGAGGATGGTGGCTCATGTATATTCATTTTTGATTAATATAATTCTCTTATTTATGGATCAAAAAATTTCTCTCATCTCTTGAATATCAACAAATTGTATGTGTTCAATTTAACTAGAATTCTAGATCTATCGGGGTTTCTACAGGAATTCTACAAATAGACAACCCCAGTCCGGATCTTCCCTTCTCATTGACAGTGTGTCATAAACACCTATCAACACCATAATAGGTTATAGAATAATTGTTTTTGTCTCAAATATATCGAAGCACCCATTTCACTGCTTCCCAATGCTCTTTACCTAGAATTGTCATGTATTGACTAAAACACCAACTGCATGTGAAATATCTATTATAGTACTCACCATGGAATACACCAAACTTCCCACTGCATTATCATATGGTACACGAGACATATAATCCTTTTATTCATCATTACTAGGACATAAACCTAAAGAAAGATTGAAATAGGAAGCCAAATGGATTTGTACGGGTTTCACATTATTCATACTGAATCTCATAAGTATTTTCTCCACACACTTTTGTTCTGATAACCACATCTTACCATTTTTCTTGTCTTTATGTATCTCCATGCCTAATATTTGTTATGTTTCTCCTAGATCCTTCATATCAAACTCCCTAGCCAACTAAGTCTTTAACGTGTTGATTTCGATCATATTTTTTCTTGCCACAAGCATATCATCAACATATAACACCAAAATAATGAACATGCCATTTTCCAACTTTTTAAAGTAAACACAATGATCATATTCACTTCTTCTAAAATTTAGGCTCACCATGAAGGAATCAAACTTCTTGTACCATTTCCTAGGAGACTGTCTCGGGCCATACAATGACTTCTTGGGTTTGAAAACAAACCTCTTATTGTGATCCTGATTANNNNATCTCCATGTAGAAACCTTGTTTTAACATCTAGCTTCTCTAACTCAAGATCAAGTAAAGAAAATAGTGCTAACACAATACAAACTGAAACAAGCTTTACAACTGGTAAAACAATTTCTTGAAAATCAATAATTTCCTTTTGATAGTACCCTTTTTCTACCAGTATTGTTGTATACCTTTCACATTTATCATCAACACCCCTTTTTAGTTTTTAGACCCACTTGCAGTTGAAAACTTGTTGTCCTTTGGAAGTTCTACTAGGTCCCATGTTTTATTCCTATCTAAGGAATCCATTTTTTCTTTCATATCTTTCTTCAATTGAGCACTTTCAGATACCTTAATTGCTTCTTGAAAACAACTAGGTTCTCCATCAATAGACACCAAAACAACAAATGAAACATAATCGTCATACCTTGTAGGAGGATTCCTGATCCCTAAAGATCTCCTTAGAGATGGTTGAGGCATATCCTCAGTTTCCTGGATATTTTTTGCATCTTCATCTTCTTATTATGGAACTTATTCATGCTCCTCCCTTTCTGAAGATGGATGACTTTCCAACTAAATTTTATGAACTTCTGGTACTTGTTCTTGTCTCACTTCAACATCTACCAATTATGATTTTAACAGTGAGGATTCATCAAATACTACATCTGTTCTTATGATGAGTTTGTGAGCAGTGGTATCCCACAATATGTACCCCTTAACTCCATCACCATAAGCACCAAAGATATATTTCTTTGATCTAGGATCTAACTTAGAACGATGATCTTTAGAATTAATAGCATAAGCATCACAACCAAATATTCTCATATTTGAAAAATCACATGAATGACCCGTCCATAGCTCTTATGGAATATTATAGTTTATTGCAGTTTATGGTGACCGATTTATCAGATAGAATGTTGTAAGAACAACTTCTGCCCACAATTCCTGTTGCATCTTGGCATTACCAAGCATGCTCCTTTCTCTCTCTAGGAGAGTCTTATTCATGAGTTCAACAACACCATTCTATTGAGGAGTATAAATTGTGGTCTTATGTCTTTTGATCCCAACTTCCTTGCAATAGTTCTCAAATTCAATAAATCTGAACTCACCTCCATTATATGTCCTTAAACACTTGATTGACATGTCGGTTCTCTTTTCAACCAAAGCTATGAATTGCTTAAAAGTATTAAATACATCAAATTTTCTTTTAAGTAAGTAGACCCAAACCTTTCTAGAGTATTCATCTATAAATGCCACAAAATATGACGTTCCTCCAAAAGAAATTATAGGGGATGGTCCCCAAACATCTGAATGAATGTAATCTAGGATACATTTTCTTATATGCCTCCCTGTTTTAAACTTCTATTTACATTATTTTCCAAAAACACAATAATCGCAGAAATTCAAATTCAGAAACTTCAAATTTGGAAGTGACTTACGATCAACCAATACCTTAAGCCATTTCTCGCTCAGATGACCCAAACGTTGATTCCATAAATTAACAGAGACACTTGCATCTTCAGATGCTACCACTTTTTGATTTACCTATGTCCTTCCTTCAAGCTGATAAAGGTCCACGATCCTCTTTTCCTTCATGACTACTAAGATTCCTTTGGACACCTTCTGTACTCCACCTTCAGTTGTACATCTGTAACCAACAGAATCTAGAACTCCTAAATATATAAAGTTCTTTCTAAGTTTGGGAACATGCCTTACATATGTTAATGTTCTTACATAGCCATCATGCATTTTAATCCAGACACTACCAACTCCAATAATTTTACAAGAAAAATCATTTCCCATAAAAAAACACCATCATCAATAGATTGGTAAGTTGAGAACCAATTTCTATGAAGACATATGTGGTTGGGCGCACCATAATCTAACAACCAATGTTGATGTTGATGTGAAACATCATTAGTAGAAAATACTGCATCAACCATACTTGAACTGGAACCTAAACTTGTTTCAACTATATTACCTTCCTTTGCTTCTTTTGTGGAGTCCTCCTTGGACGCATTTTGTCTTTTCCAACAATACTTCTTGATATACACAGATTTTCCACAAAACCAACATTTCTTCTTACTCTTCTTTCCTTTTGACTTAGACCTTGATGTACCCCTCTGATTTTTCCCTCTTTTTGTAGATCGACCTCTTACCACAATTTCTTCTTTTGTTGAGGTTTCTTTATAGGATCTTTTCCCCATCTCCTCAAACAAAAAATATCCCATAACAGTGTCATAATCTATGGCATATGTTGTGTTAAATCACATAGTTATTGTGACATCCCCAAAAATAAAGTATTTTTGAAATTTAAAATTTGTTGGAAAATTATTTCGTTTTTAGTAAATTTGAATTTGGAAAAGTTTTGCCATTTATGGCAATTCTGAATTTCGAATTTGATAATTGTAATAAATTGTTATGACTGTTGGGTAGAGATCTAATTTGACCCAACTAACTATTTGAATACAAAACTTGTATGAGAACATGATATTTTATATTAATTGCAGGTGGACAAATGGAACAACCATGTTAAAATCAACTGACCATGACTCCATGAGTGGGGATCATGTTGGAACTACCTCTGGGCTGATTGTTACAAGTGGAAAATCAGAGATTTGGCCATTGGCAGCTCCTAAAAATCAGGGATTTAGAAAGCTGCAAAAATTCCCAAGGGTGGAAGAAAGACCTAGGCAAAAGGACGGTTTTGATATATAGCATATGTGAGGAGGCAGGACGCTGCTTAGTATGATGGGGGGAAGAGAGACTATTGGTTTTCTTGTTGTTATGAATACTACTGATTGAGTGTGAGGCAAGAGGAATCTACTGGAACGGAACGACATTGTTGAGGGGGATGTTTTCCAAGTTCTCCCTCATGGACTCATGGTCAGGCTAGGGGGTGAACTATGCAAGTGATTTTGGCTACTTTGTTCTATGGTTGGGAGGAACGCGGTTGTTCCGTTTGTATTCCCGTGATTTGGTTCAGATATGTTACTCTAATCCTTCTTTGTCTGAATGATTTTATATCTGATGCCCTGTACTTCTTAAATCTGAACTGAAATGATTTTAGTTTTCTGTTTTAATGATCATATATCTGATGTAAGGTACTTGCTATATCTAAATTTAATTATTTCTATTGAATTGTTTTATTGACTAAAAGAGGGTATTCATATGTATATAGCTAGTATCATTTCCCTGTGGGATCTTACTATGAATTAGATTCCAAATGGATGGAATAGGCAATGGATAAACCCCTACTAGACTTAAATCTATGCTCAATTAAGTCTTCTTTTGTATATTTATGTGACTATACGAATGAAACTCTACATTTTTAATTATGCTAGAAATTACTACCAATCCAACGTGTCTTATACATATGAGTATGTTGTTCACATTTAAATAACCAGGTAGTGTCCATTATTCTGGGATAAATCTGAGAATTACAAAACAATACATACTACTTTACGTATCTACATTCCTCAAGAGCATCTCATGAATTTTGTACTATTGCTTTATCATATCTAATACAACTGTGTAAATCAATATATAAATATAATAGGAACTGACTGTGTATACAAATATATATATATATATATATATATATATATATATATATATAAAGGGATAACCCCATGACTTACTAAATTCACTTCTAAAAGACTAGAAATATGTAGATCCATTTTTCTAGTCTTTTAGAAGTAAGTCATGGAGTTAGCTCATAAACGATAATATCTGTACATAATATGAAGGTTCCTTAGCTCGTATATTTCTTGTTACTGAGTATTGTTTTCCTTTACCTGTATGACTGAATGAAAGTTACAAATATCCCTTTGTATGTTTTAGCTAGCGGGTGGCCTATCAGGAGTCATCGAAGTAATCATTCATCCCCAGGAGGGTTTCACCCTATCAGGGTTTACTCGGAGACTAATACTTCCATGAGGACTCACAGGGATTCAAAATTTATATAATAGTAACATTAGAGAATTTAAATCCGTAAGATGAATAGAGAGACACGACAAAACCTTCAGAAAACAAAAAGAAAAAGGAAAACTCGTAGCCCGCTAAGTTGACTGTGACATAATGTAGGTACTGGAGTAAAAGAGGGTACTGAAAAGGTCTTGAAGGGGCCTGATATCATTTACCAGTGAATGGAATTCAGAGTAACGTGTATAATCGTGATCACAAGATAAATATCTAACCACAGAAAGCTAGTTGTCAAAAGAAAATCATAACCAGAGCTCAAAAATAATAGTTCCTCCACTGTAATGATAGACAAATACACTTTCAACTTGTAAGGATACAGGAGGGTCGTGAACTTACCATAGAATATGGGTAGGGATGTCGGATTGAACCTGGCGGAGCCTCTGAGCGTTCACTCTCCCCTTGCAAAGGAAACGTAGATGTGTTTTGTTTGGAAAACTGTGCGAATGTCGAATGCAGGCTATCAAAACCTAAGAGAATCCTGACTACGCAGAGCAAAGGATAATAGTACGATGGTAGGTAGTGGCCATGTGATGGGGAAATAGTTGGCATAATCCTATTGGCCAAGGGGTCAATTGAAATCATCGTTTTTCGCACTCACACAAAGTTCCATTAAGGGAAAGACTAGAGTTTAATTTTCACGCATGTCAAGAATTTACCTTTACATTAATGATGTATGAATTAAAGAGGGTAAGTCCATTTAGTATTTCGATTCGAAGAGAATTTTCATTCAGTTGAGACATCAAATAGTTTAGTTAGGGTTTACTCGATTTGGTTCAGATGTAGTATTATCATTACAATTTTTTTTGTAAATGATGACTAACAGACCTTTAACCAATTGTTAGTTGCAAGGAACTCTGTTTAGGGACTATGGTCATGTAAAGATTAAAATATTTTATGTTAACTCCAACTATGCCACGAAGGGTGTACTCCTGACCCACCCCCTTACTTTGTACATAGTATACGAGTTTCGTTTAGGCCATTGGAGATTTACCCTTACACACTAATATAGAGGTGTTTTAATAATTGAGTAATTTAAGGTCGTAAGTCCTAAAGCTTCCATAGTCTAAATCCAAAACTATATATAAATATATATATATGAGTATTAGGATAACTTTAGGACTGATGTGAATGTTAGAGTGATGGAAGGTTTTATTCATTTAGGAACTCTGATCCTTGTATGTTGGTCTGGAAATAAATGTCGACATTGATAATCATATTGTGAGAAAAATGCATCACAGATTTACAATGGATATAATTTCCACCTTCACCTCATTTCGAGCCTAAGAGTTGAATTTGGAGGTTAATGTTCCTTAGAAAATATATATATATATATATATATATATATATATATATATATATATATTATGACTAAGTTAAGGTTCATTATAGTTATGACTCTAGATGACCCTAAGACTCAAGCAACAGACACAATAATGTAACCACGTTGTCCTCATCTTCATATGTTATGTCCATACTAAATAATTGACAAATCAGCGTATTGAAAACATCCAAGTGATCAACAATTTTTGTACCTTCTTTCATCTGCAAGTTGTACAACATCCTCTTCAAGAAGATTATGTTCGTCAAGTTCATTGTCATATACAGACTCTCTAGTTTTCTCTACAAACCTGTTGTTGTCTTCTCTTCAACGATGTTAAACAACACTTCATCTACCAGACACAAATAAATAGTACGGAGGGATCTTGCATCCATATCTTCCCAGTCCTTTTCTCTCATGCTTGTCGGTTTCTTTGTCTTTCTAGCCAATGTCTTTTGCAATCCTTGTTTTACAAGAAGATCGTGCATCTTGAGCTTCCATAGTGAAAATCTATTCTGACTGTTCAATTTCTCCACCTCAAAATTAGAACTCTGCACTTTCTCCATTAGCAGAAAAACTCTAAAACCAATCCCTTTTAAATGTGAAGCAATAATGGTATGAACCCTAACTAAATATTAATTAAAAAAGGTTCAAAACACAATTATTTAATGTGTATTCCTCAAAACCATTTAAACATCCACCTTTAATTTATTAAGAAAAGCACACCTCCCTCGATAAATTTGATTCCTCCACCTTTTAAACACTCACTCAAAACCATGTCTTATTTAGAATAAGACAAAAAAAACCTTCACCTTTAAATTTTATACCACTCGAATTTTTAAACCATGCAAAAACAAATTATTTAAAGATCGATGCTCCTTGGTGGGTGAAAAGGGAGCGTGAGTTTGAGATATTAGTGCTCCTTGAGTGTGTATGGGGGAGCACTAATTTTTCGATGCTCTGTGGTGAAAAAATGTTGTGCACTGGTTTCTTAAATTTGAGATCCTTGGCGCACCTCTAACATTTCCTAAGGAGCGTCGATGACCTGAAACACAATTCGTCTTGGCTCACCTGTGACACCTACTCAACCTACTCTGATACCACTTGTTGGGTAGAGAAAAAAAAACAGAGCATAAACAAACAAGATTAAACACACATAAAACCGAGAAAAGCAATCACACAATTGACACAATGATTTATGTGGAAAACCAATGCGGGAAAAACCCACGGGAAATTATATTTGGTATTCTTATTATTCAAGGGAGAATCACAATAGCCAATCTCAGGCATACAGTCATTGTGGGGCTAAATATATGCATTATTAATTCCCAACATTAAATTGTCAACTAGGGAGTCGTAGACTTAGAGGTGCAAGCATAGGAAATGCAAGATTGGAGCCTAGTTTAGCCTATTCTAAAGCAGACAAACACACTTCAAAATGGAATGAATGAAAACAAAATTGGGATTAAAATCAAAGTGCAGGAATCCAAAGTACAAGAAATGAGATACAAGAAATGAAATCAAGTGAGGGAAATAAACAAGCAAGGCAAGCAAGGAAATCTAAAAGTAAATGCAGAATTTACCCAAACTAGCATTCAAATCAGTTAGCTGGATCAGGTTACTCAAACTCTCATGTATGTGTGCTACTGACCTAAAATGGAATTTGCTAGTTTTAAGAGAAAATCCACCAAACTCCTAATCAAACGAAAAGACTTCAAAGAAACACACTTTAGAGAGTTGTCCAGAAGAAATGATATGCCTGGGAATGAAAATGAAGTCAAAGTGGAGATATGGAATTAGTTTTGTTTATGTATGAAAATCAATGTGCAAGTACGAGATTAATTTTGTTTTATTTACAAGATTAATGAATGTGTTGGTATGAAATAAGTTTGGTTCTTTGTACAAGAATGAGATGACTTCTCATAGATAATCCAATTAACACTGCATTTACACTCATAAACAAATCAATGCATAAACTAAAAAACAATATATATATAACATTGTAACTCTTAAAATATGAATAGTATATACAAATATATAACAAAACACAATAGATTAACAAAATATTATTGAAAACATAATAAACAATCATATAATATATAACATATCATAAAAAACAAGCATACAATAAAACAATTGAGAATGCACACAATAATAATAAATAAAAACAAAACAATATGTGTATGATGACACGCATAACTCACATCACTATAACATACTAATCATAACATAGCTTCGATTATAACATAGTAACATAACCTACATTACAATAATACAATGTTAACACAATATATAACACAACCTTCGTATAACACAATGTAACCATTATATGCATTGAATGTAACAGTACATTATACAATGTATATGTTACTCATACACAGGGATAAATAACACAATTTATAAATGAAACAAACAACACAGTAATAAAACTACAATTTATAAATGAAATAAACAACAGAGTAATAAAACTATGTATGTGTATGACATGGATGAATATTTACGAAGTTATTTGCAGTGCTACATGAATACCAATGACTGAAATGAAGGCGTTGTATATTGGAGCGATCCACACATTCTTTGCAACGTGAAGGGAGTGGATTGAAGAAATAGCATAGTTGGGAATTAGCGAACAAAAATGGGAAATTAGCAAAATAAAACCAAATAAAAAAAACAATCGTAATGAAATTAAATAAAATTACAAAGCAAGAACATCCTCTGAGTCGAGGAGGCCTTCCCAACTTGGGCAACGTTCCTGGAAACTAACTCAGATCGAAGAAATGCTCAAAATTCCGATAACAATAATATGTCCTTCATTGAAATCAAAGAAAACTTAGATTACAAAATGATAGCACTCTGCTCTCTGCAACACATCTGATTACACAATAACAATAGTGAAATAATGATATTTTACGTAATGAGAATTCTCCCCTATCTGATGTTGTCTTTTATAGTATTACTAAATAGAGGAAATGATTGCTAAAGGGATAGCATCAAATCCCTTGGAAATATGGCTTCATACTATAAACAATACATTCAAATACTTTTGTTATGATTCCCGATCATTTTGAATTGAAAATTTTTATTTTCCTTACCTGATTTGCATTGGATATGACTTGGAGTTGGTTAAATAAATATGGGCGCATCATTTTATAAATTTGAGCGTTTTGTTCAGTGTGATTTTAAATCTAGACACATCCCAAAATTTGTGTAAATGCCAATTAAAGAACTAGCAATAACTCTTCAACCATTCATTTGTTTGGAAAATGGTTCTCGGGAGACCCAATCTGACATGCTAGAAACAAAACCCATGTTCCCAATTATTCAAATATGTCTTCATGTGCATGCAAATTGAGGGCGAACTTGATTGTCTATAACTTTTATTGATTTGGCTGAATTATTCTCCCTGAGCTGGAGGTCCACACATATGATGTGGGTGGATTTTGGCACACGTGTATGCATGTCGACATCACTATGGAGAAAACCCATGTTTATGAATTTTTCCAAAAAGCACGTGAATATGCTAAACAATGATTGGTACCAGAATGCAAGTGTTGAGTGGGAATGTTGAACTACAGTAATGGTACAAGAATGTTGATCGTGCTAGTACAAGAATCACACTTCAGAAACCGTCATAAGTAAATCATGGTATAATCATCTTTTAACCACTAAAAAGATAGAAAAGATGATGTATTAACCACATCGGATATAATGACGAATGATGGTGTTTAATTATGGTTTATGGTGTGTATTAACAATGAAATGTGGGAAAAGGTGAATTAACGAATGTTTTTGTACAACATAAAACATGGAAAAAGTGGAGCTCAATAGTCATCCTCTCCTCACACACACTCTTCTCTCTACACACCTTGCACTCCACACCATACTATCACCTCTATGGGTATGCTCATATATATAACATCTATCACTCAATTACACAAACTGATCATGAATAGATCACATAGCTACACGAACAATCCATAAATAGATTACACAATTTACAATGAGTGCATGTATACACATTGTGCATGTAAGCACATGAAGAAATCCATTGATATGTTTCCAACAATTAAACAATTAGTAAATCATGTTGTACATGTGTTTTCTTTAAGTTACTCCATATATTTTCTGTTTGGATGCTTCCAAAAAAAACACCAAAAAATGAAGAAATATTTAACTCCAAAAGGGTATCAATTTTTTTTATTTTATATATATTTTTTAATATTATATTTTTATTTAATTTCAATAAATAAATATTATTAGTTATAAATATTTTATATATAAATATATTTTAATATTATATTGGTTAATTTTTTTTATTTTATATATATTTTTTAATATTATATTTTTATTTAATTTCAATAAATAAATATTATTAGTTATAAATATTTTATATATAAATATATTTTAATATTATATTGGTATTTGATTTTAATATATAAATATTAATAAGAAAGAGACATGCAAGATACAGTACATCTTACACAAGGAAATTTCCAGGCTGGACATGGACTCACATTTATTCATACTTTAATATCACATTCAAATACTACAGGTATAATCAAGAGGTTACAATGTAGGAAACTCAATGAGATGTAATATAGTGATAGTTCAGTGATTAGAGTTGATGGATTTTGAAATTAGATGGAATCAGTGAACCTAATCAAATAGAACAATTTGTTCGACGAACCAAATTATGTAGATTGGTTAAAATTTGGTAATTATGATTAAAATGATTTCATCAACCTCTATTGTGAAGCTCACATCCAAGCTTATATAGTTAAAAAACATATATCTATATATATAGATTTCATAAACACATGTATTGTGAAGTGCCAAAAATATTATAATTGCCAACAATGAAATATGGGTATAGAATATGGGTATAGACTATAGAGGGATATGAAAAAATGGCATTATAAGAAGGGATACATAATGATAACGGCTATAATAAATAGGTAGGAAAATTTGCCAAGTATAATATATAATAATTAATGATTTATAATTTGTTATATTGTAATATATGTAATATTAAAATAAATTTTAAATATTTTTTTAATAATAAACTATTTATATATAAATTATTTTATTATATTAAATTTTCCTTGTCATCATTATATATAAATATAGGATAGTAAAAAGCGTGTACTTCATAGTGAATAGAAATGTCAAACATTGCATACAAATATAGTATAGTAAAAAACTTTTTTCCCTTAATTATATCATATTATATAATTTTTTTACAACTGCCATTGCATCTCCATGGATTCTTTCCAAATCATTACACAGATTCTTTTCAAATCATTATACTGAGAATAACACTACTGTTAAAGAGAAAAATTAACAAAAACTTACAATCATTTTCAAAGAGGTTACAAGTAGACTCTAAAAAAAACACCAAATATATTGTGAGTAGATAGTCCTACTCCAATTCTCAAAACAGATTCAAAAAGTAGATACTATCAAAATTAAAATCCAAGAGACTATTCTGAATGGAAACACCATCAAAGGTTAATGGATTCTAAATTGTCTTCTTGGACGAGCCGCTCCATTGGTCCACTTTTAGTAAAAAAGTATACCTTCAGTATCCTCCAATGCTTGCTTTGATAAAGTGTCAGCTTCAATATTGAAGTTTCTATATAGATGTTGGAAAGTAATTAAGAGGAAGCTCTGAGTCAGCACTAAATTTCTATCGTTCCATCCCTCCAAGGAGCTCACATGTAGGTTGTCTTCTTTGTTTAACCAGTCGATTACAACCTTTGAGTCCCCTAGCAGATGTAGATCATAAAGTAATAAGTACTCAACAAGCCATATAGATGCCCAGGCACCCAAGAGTTTCTCTTTAGTATTTGTTCCTTTGCCACAATTAAAAATCCATCTGTAAACAATAGCCTATTGTACTTTAATAATACCCCTTGCACCACAAATACTACCATCACTCTTGGAAACTCCATCAAACCAGGAAAGTGTGGAATCCTTTATGGAGGAAATCAAAATATCCTTTGGTGGCTTGTCTTTTGGATAAGAAATGGAACATGGAAAAAAAGCCAAAATCTTGTAGCTCACTTCCAGCGAAGACGGACTAGCATCCTCAAACAAAGCTTCATTTCACTCTTGCCAAATGTGTTAGATGCTATAGGTTACAATATGAGTAGGAACAGATTTATCCATATACCAAGTCTGAAAACAATTCGAAAGTATATTCCCTGTCCAGCTCCTGTTCAGTTCTAATTCCAAATACACTAAATTCCAGACTGATATTGCAAAGAGACAGTATATAAATAGGTGACTAATAGACCCACAATCCGATTTACAAAGAGAGCAGTGCCCCAGAACAGTCCAACCCCTTTTCTGAAGTGTGTCCCAAGTTAAGATTTTACCCTCTAGGGTCAGCCAGACAAATAATTTTACCTTTAGTTGGGCTTTCAAATTCCAATTTTTTTGTTTCCAGGTATCAATTTTCAACAGTCTTTTTGTCGAGATGATACTTGAATAAAGATTTTTTGTCGAAGGTTTTCTTGAATTTTCACCTCCTATCCACATTAGAGTATCCTTCTTTTATTGGATTAGGGCACCCGACGTCGCTAAAGTACTTATGAACAGTTCCCACTCACGTGCTAAGTCCCCTTCCAATTCCAGTTCGGAGTTGTTGAGCTAAGAGGAAACCAATGATTGATCACCTGAAGTCTTTTTTACTTGGGCAAGTGTTAGTATGTTATGTTCTTTTAACAACGACAACATATTTCTTGAGAAGAAAGAGAAATCATTGATTCCCAGGTATCCAACTTAAGCCATGCAATATCAAAAATAAAACTTTTCTAAGTCCTCACCAGATTCTAGAAATTTTGGTCTTTCTGAAAGACAGAGTTCTGAGCCAATTAGTCACTAAATCCTGTAAACGATATTTTTCAATTATTACTCTGTGCCAAATGCCTTCTTCCATGAGAATTTGCCATAACATGTTCACTGCTAGAGACTTTATGAAGTCGAATATATTACGAATTCTCCACCCCCCAAAATATTTTGGAAAGGATAATCTCTCCCAGCTGCAAAGATGCATCGTATGGGAGTCACAGTACCTTTTCCATAGGAAATTAAACATATGACTCCTGAGAATTTTTAAGACTGAGCCCGGGACAACCACTAGGGTGTAATGACCGAAATTAAATTAACGTTTAAATTTCTACCAAATTACTGTAATTTCTGTAATTTCTATAAGCTTTACAAAGAAGTAAACTTTTCAAAATTTTCAAATTATCTCAACACTTACGCTAACACTTATGCAAGTAGAATTTGGCAATAAGTAATAAATCTAAGTAAACAATCCATGAATTTGAATTTACATACCTCACTCTGATGCTATCTGTAGCTTGCTCCCTTCGCTTGCTTCCTTAGGACACCACCCAAAAACCAACCTCCCTGCCGACTAGTAACGCCTAGCCCTAGGACATCAATTGATGTCCTAGCCCTCCGAGCCCAAAACCTCTGCAGCCCCTGGTGCATTGTAAATTCCACTGTAAATTCCACTCTGTACCATACTCCCAGCTCTCCCCCAAAATCCTTTCTTCTCCCTCCTAAAAAATGAATCCTCCCTCTCCACTCCTTTCTCCCCCTTATTCCTCCTTCACCGCCTCCCTGCATTAACTCCCCCACCTAATACCTTATCCCCTTTCTTAAAGACCTTATCTCATTATTAAATGCCTTATCCATTATTAAATGCCTTATCATGCCTTATCCCATTCACGAGAATGTAACTTAAATTAGTATGCCTTATCCCATTCACGGGAATGTAACTTAAATTACTATTATATTTTTATTATTAACCATTAATTTAATACTTAATTAATTAGTTAATTAATTAATAATCAAATTAATTATATTATATTATAAATTAATCAAATTAATCAAATTAATTTAAACATTATATTATATTATCCACCCCTTATTCAATACTTTTTTTTTTGGATTATTTATTAAATTAAAACGTCTTAATAATTAAGGGTCGTTACATAGGGACATCCAATAGATAGGTTGGCTAGATAACACTACTTTCAGGAGTGTAAGATGCCCGCCTATAGAAAGCCACCTAGAGAACTAGTTATTAATCTTATTTTCCAAATTTTTTATAAACCAATACCATTCATCCAATCGCATAGCTCCAACCTTCAAATAAAAACTAAGATATTTGAAACCTTGTTCCAACTCTATAAAATTATAAGGGAAAAAATATTTGAACATAAAAATCCCCTATTCTGTCAGACCTGTTTGATGAAAAATCGAGTTTGAGAGGTTGATCAATAACCCAGAAGTCAAACTAAAAATTTTAAGAACTTTATATATTTCCCACCACTCATGAATAGTAGCACATGTCATTATAATATCATCCACAAAAAGAATATGTGAAATTTTAATTGATTTCACTTGTATACCTGACAATTTTCCCTCTCTTTGACTATCTTTCAGTAATAAACTCAGACTTTCCATCACCAAGATAAACAACAATGGTGATAGGGGACATCCTTGCCTCAAACCCCTTCCACTCTTAAAGAAATATGTTGCTTCACCATTAATCAAGATAGAATATGAGGTAGAAACAACACAACTCATTATCCAATTAGTCATTTTATGATCCACTCCAATTTGCAGGAGGAGAATGTGCAAGAGGTCCCAATTTACACAGTCATAAGATTTTTGACGATCCAACTTTAGAATCAAAGACTTTGATTTTTTCTGATTAATGATGTGGATACATTCATGGACTTTACCTATAGCATCCTGAAACCCCCTTACTTGTAGAAAGACCAACTTCTCTTCCTAAATAGATCTAGAAAGAATCGATTTGATCTGATTAGCTATGACCTTTGAGATAATATTATAACAGAGGTTACACAAACAGATCGGTCTAAAATCTCCAAAAGGACGAGGTTTGTTCACTTTCGGAATTAAAGTGATAAAAGTAGAATTTAGAGCTATCGGAATGAAACCCAAAGTTCTAGTTTCTTCAATCATTTCGAGAATGTCATCTCCTACTAAGTCAAAGAAATGCTTAAAGAATTCCATGGTCCATCCATCAGGGCCTAGACTCTTATCCAATTTTAAATTTGATAAGACTTTCTTTAGTTCTTCCTTATCCACTGGTTTATAGAGACCATCTAAATCTGAGTCAAGAATCATGTTCGGAAATAAAGTAGCTATTTTTACTTGATCATCCTAACTTATATCCACTGACTTATTATGAAAATATTTAAAAAGTTTAACTGCTGCCACTTTAAGATTATCTTGTGCTCTATAAAATGTTCCCCACTCATCTTGTATCTCCCATATGAATTTATGGTTTCTCCTGTAGCTGGAATAGCTGTGAAAGAATTTTGTATTTAGATCCTCGCTTTGAATCCATATGGAACGGCTACGCTGGCGCCACTGTTCCTCAATATCCTTTAATATCAAATTCCTTTCCTACTCTAAATATTTTAACGTTTGATTAATCATATTCTGACAAGTCCCCTCCGATAAATTTTGGATTCTAAAGGAGATTTCCTGCTCGAGACCTCTAAGCCGAGCATTCTTTAATATTTTAAAATCCTTCTGCCATACTTTTGTACTCTTTTTCAGGTCTTTCAACTTCCATACCAACCTCCTCAATTTACCAGGTTCCCAAAGATACAAAGGATCATTCCACAGATTATGAACTAGAGTAAAAAACTATTTATCTAATCTCCAAACTGGATTAAATTTGAAAGGAATTGCTTTGAACACTAGCAGGAGATCCAACTGTAAAAGGATCGATGCATGATGGGAGATAAAGGGGTATTCTACCCACATTATGAAAAATCTTGTAGATAAGACTAAATCCTCATAAAGAAAATAACGATCTAGTCTCTTTTCTATAAAAGCATCGTCCACCCGACTATTTCTCCATGTGGGTACCATCTTTCTAGGTCGGATATCTATAAGTTAATTGTTACTCAAAATATTAGTAAAGAAAGTAGCCAAAGAACCAAGGTTTGACCGTCTGCCCCAACTTTCACCTACCATCATAGTCAAGTTTAAGTCACCAGTGAACACAAGACTTTTCAAAGACACCAGACCCGTAGCCTCTAATCTTTCCCAAAATGATTTGAGATCCAAGCAAGGCCCATATATATTTAGAATATTAATAAACCTTTTGGACTCTAGACAGTGTCCGGTCAGTAAGATACCACCACAAGTTAGGTAAGGCACTAGATAAAAATATGAAGGATCCCAAGCAACTGATAACCATCCAGAAGTTCCAAATGAATTAACCATGCAAACAAGACAATTTGGCCTCAAGAGTTGAAAGAAACAACAAGCCTTTTCAAAGTGTACTAAGGTCTCCTGAAAAAAAACAATGTTTGGGTGAGTTTTTTCCAACACACCATGAACCAAGGAAAGTTTAAGGGTGTCTCCAGTCCCTCTTAGATTTAGTGAAAGTACTAACATTACTTTGATCTTGTAAGGGCCTTCAAATATCTAAGGTCCATACCATCAATAGGTAAATGAGATGCATAATCTTCTTTTAATATAGAACTAGTTTTTTTTCCTGGAACTGCAATTTTTAATAGGGGAAAGATCAATTCCCAAACCTCTTGACCGCATGAATTCCTTCCCCCCCTCTCCTACCAAATCAAGAGAGATACTTTCTTCCCCACTTTCAACAAAAGGGTGAATGGTTGTTTTCCCAAAAAAAGCAGGTAAAGGAATCGAAGCTTTGCTTCCACGAATATAGGGTATGAAAGATTCCAAAACAACAGAGAGGGTTGACTCGTCCTATTCTAGTTCCCTATACCCAAGTTGCAGAGGTTGACTTAAAAAAAAACGGTGACTATGCTCTGGACTGTTACAAATCTCAATAGATTCTGAAGGTTCTGGAAGAGAAGTATCAATGGGGGAAGGGTCTTTCACTGCTACCAAATCACCAGAAGGATTCATCGGTTCCAAGGGAGAAATAACAAACGACTGAGTGGATAAGGAAAATTTGTCCCATGGGGAAAGGTCAGAGTTTTGAGGGACACCAGAAACCACTTGAGGTGACCAAGCCGACTTAGAAATAGAATTATTCAACCAAATAGAAGAGCTAACTATTTGGCGTTCCATTACTGAAAGTGAATTGAAAAAAGTAGGACAATGTAACTGTAACTTACTGATAATTGTATCAGTTGGCTTCAAAAAAAAATTGTGAATATTGTCGTCTCTACTTCCTTCGAAACCATAAAAAACAGTATCCATCAAGGAATCTGGGTTACTGTAAAGAATACCATGCTCTTCATTCGACTTTTCTTCTTCCCTGAAACATTTATAGTCTCTCCTCAAGTGAGAGATACGTCGGCAGTAACTACATCTGAAAGGTAACCTGAGGTAATCTATTCTTTGTTGATAGCATAAACCATGCCATTCAACCTCCATAGTCACTAGTAGACCTAAGTGCACATCCATTTCGACCAGAACTTTAGCAACTGTTCTATTTGACGCTTCTAAATTCTTCTTATAAAACATGAGAAATCTCCCCAGATTGTTTCCAATGGTTGTCAAGGCTCCTTCATTCCATAAATACAAAGGGAGTCCTGGAAGAAAAACCCAAATATGTCTTAAAGAGAAGTACTTGGTTTCTGGATTAAAGGCTAGCCTCCATTTTTTTAGCATAAGGATACTATTTCCATTGACCCACTTTCTACTTAATGGTAACTTTGCATCTTCTGGAGTTGTACAGATAAATCCAATCCAACCTTTAGTTAAAATTATAACCTCTGGTAGATATTCTAACACTAGTATCCAAACACATTCCATCCAGACAAAACAACTTTCCACACTGAGAGTTATTACACATTATTTTGGTCACCCTGATGATGATTCTACAAGCATGTGTTTAGGCTCTCAAAAGGATCTTTTGCATGAGAAAAATGACTATTTTCTTCCTCTACAAGGCATATTGTTACAAGGCCATCGTAGGTAAACAGTGGTACACAATTCGAAAATCCCTGATTTCTGCAAGCTTCTCTATGCCTGGCCCGCAGGGTTTCTGCGGGCTACTATATAGGGAGGATGCGGCGACATTTGTAAGCTAAAAGAAGAAAGAAGTTCATGAAGTTTCTATAAGGGGAATCTTCTATAATGTGAGGTGGCGTATGTATGGTTGTGATCCTACTGGCTTCTCTGATTTGGTGGGATCATCCTCATCCTTTTAACCATTTCACCTTCTCCTATATAATGATGGGTTTCTCATGGAAAAGGTTAAGCAAGATCAAGTGAAGAATTGTTGAAAGAATAGGTTGAAGACTGTGTGAAGGATGTCGTTGCAACTGATGCTTGAGGCCTCCATTTTTCCATCAAAATTTTGTGGACCATCTTCATACAAATTCGGATAAAAGTGTATGTGTGTGTTGGAACAAAGGACCATAAAAAGGGAACTTGCGACATCAAGGTAATTTCATTGTATCTTCCACTTTTACTTAATATAATACAGTGACATGTTTCTTTCCCATAAAATCATTAGCATTTTATTACATGACTCCTTAATCACATCTTTAGGTTTTCATTGAATCTATTATTGTTTCTTTCACTTTGGTTGGTTTGTGTCATTATAGATCTGATCTCACAAGAGCACCTAAGTGAAGCATGGACAACAAAGATATAAGGAAGCGATATCTAAGGGTATGTCATTCATTCCTTATTTGGTATTAAATTCAATGATTCTAACTTAGGGAAAGTTTCATGTCCTATCTTGTTTTGTTCTAGATCTAGGTGGATCTACGAAGATTATTTTATGTCCACATTTACCAATTTATCCAATAAACAAATTGGCGACTCCACTGGGGATATGACGTATTTGTGGTTTTTTGTTGGGCATTTTTTTATCCTATATTTTTCACTTTGTTTCATTCTCTGAGTCTGTGGGGAATCCATCCAGACTCTTTGTATTTGAAAGTTCACTTAGACCCTTGGTACTCTTTTCCAAATTTTTGGTTTGTAGACACTTCTTCACTATACTCTATACACAACCTGTAGAAACATTTGATTTCCATGCCCTCATTGTTTATCTCAGTGTGAAATTTATGCACCCTATCTGTTGCTTGCCTGCAGAAACTAGTGATTTCCACACTGTAACCTATTGTTGGGTCGCAACGGCATCTCTAAGATTTTTGGATTAGGTCTTATCATATTTTGATGCCTAGTTTTGCTTCAATCAGTTGGGAGGAACTTTTTTATGCCAGTATTTGACTGTTATCTGAGTTTGAGACTTTCTATCATTTGGTTTTCGGAGATCGAACACCTTTCTTAGTCATTTTTCTAGTTTTTTACCTTTTGATTTTTTATCAACAAGGATATAATCTCTGATTTTTCATTTGAGTACTTGTTGGATTAAAATTCTTTTGATTGGATTTGAAGTTTTGGATTGAATACACTTTCTGGATTTCTTGTTGATTGGAAAGTCATTTTCATTTGCATTTAGTGAAACACTTTATTATCATCTTTACTTTTATCTTCATTGAAAGTTAGATTTAGGTGCTTGTTGAGTGTATAAATTTTCTTTAATTACTTGTCCTTTCTTTGTTATAACCCTGATTTGGTTTTAGAAAGGAAGACTTTAAATTCATTTATTCTCTTAAGTAATCATTCATAACAAAGTTTTTGCATTCAAAAAAAAATAAAATTAAAGAAACGAAAGTTAGGAAATTTCATTGTTTATGGTTGTTTGCAATTGTGTTCATTCAAGAAAAAGAAAGTACATTTTGTAGCTTACATCATTCCAGAAAAACACCTTCTCCCTACTATAGATAGATTTCATTGAACAAAAAGTTTGCATCCTTCATCTTTGTCTTCATACTATTGGGTCAAGGTATCATACAACATTGGTTTCACTTCCATCTTCCTCTTGGGTAAACAACATCCTCTAAAAAACACTGCGTAATTATAAATTTTTCTTAGTAACTTTTATTTTCTAGGGCTCTTTTACACCAACATTATCTAGGCTAGCGCTTTGGAATATGTTGTGAGGCACACTCTCTAAAGAATAAAACACACAATATCATCTTGTGATAGGGAGTGTTCAAATCCATTTGCAACATTTCGTCCTGGGAAGCCCTTCTCACACGAGGGTCAAACCTGAGGTCGCATTGAGATTGGTAGAGTTACTCACCCTTCTTTGTTGGTCTTAGTGTAGAGATTGCACGTATTATGGGGGTCGCTTGAATGCTATACCCACAATGATGAGTGGAATCCTTTCAAGTTGATTTCAGGCTAGATACCCTGCATTTACATGTGGATCAGACTGTCGATTATTTCCCCAGGAATCACTGTTGTTCTTGGTAGCCTTATTTGCCTATATTATTAGGGTCTTACACGAGGTGAATGTGGAGGGGAAAGTCTTCATGGTACTTGAAATCAACGTTGGCCAGACTCAGTCTGGCTCCTTGGAGGGTATACCCACGATTGTGTGTGAGAGATTGCACCAGGGTGTAAGTCTGTTAATCAAGTCATCAATGTAACCTTTCCACCCGCTCTATCCTAGCCCCTTCTTGTCTTGACTTCACGACGTTGGATTTCATCACAAACTAGTGACTTTGAAATAAGAAGGTATGTCTGCCTGGTTTGATATCTAGATTTTATTAGCGAGTGTTGTTTGTTTACGTAGTTGGCCATAGATTTTTTCTAAAAAAAATTTGGTTCCGCCAACATGGACCCTCCATGTCGTTCGTGCAGGATGCAAGGGATATCCCGAGAATATTTGGAGGGTTCACAAACTTTTCATAATAATCCAACATAGGGCTCTCCTCAATAGAGCGAAGTCCAGAATACCATAACCTCCCAAGAGGAAGGTTTCGCCTCTCTAGAGAGTTTCCGTATTATTTCCGATTCTCTAGAAGATTTTCGCATTCCTTCTAGATACAAGAGGCATATTCTTTGATTGAATTCATTCAAAGAACTTGTTCTTGACACTTTTGTAATACCGACCGGACCTCTTACCAGTCCTGAAAATGAGAATCTTTTTTGGACCACCGACATATTTGGAAACCAACCTCACACAGTGCGAGACCTTTACGGCTCAAGGGCAGGTGTTGATATACCTATCGTCTCTAAACTGCCCAAAACATCTGTGACCTACACGATACATATAGATCACTTTTCTAGTACAACTAGCTATATCTTCCTTGGTTCAGACACACAGTCAATTGGTCCTAGTTCAACTATTCCTCTCCAGAATGCCCATTCTACAATGGTCCCTCGCGCTACGACTATTCCCATCGGGAATACAGTGGTTACCCAAGCTCCCATTGGTACACCACTTTCCTTTAGACCTATCCCGTCACTTCCTCCTGGGTATAATTCTTTGAATGCTTCTATTCCCATTCCTACCCAAGTTCCATCTGGAGTTTCTGGAACCTACATTCCTTCTGGATATAATGATGCTTTTGGTTTCATCCTGACACCTTCCCAGGTCCTCTTCGGAGGGTCATATCCGCCTTCTATGGGAGCATCTGGACCAAGTGGCTCCAATCCAATTAGAGGCACTACTCATTCATTCACTTATGGTTATCATATTCCTGTTGGAGGGAAATTTAACCTTGGGGGGGAAACTTAGTTTCGGGGTCAAACTCAAATTGGGACACAATCCTCATTTGGAGGACAACCCCTGCTTGGAGGCTATAACCCACCTTATGGACATAACATGCCAAGATCGCTAGCCCTGTATTGGAACCTTATAATTCAAGGAAATTCACAATCGTCTAGGGGGAAATAACCTCAAGTTATCTCTTTCATACCCCCTACTTTGGGCTAGCCTTATCTTGGTTGATCCACTCCCATTTGGGGTTCGAATGTTCATTCTAGTACCCCTTTTCAGGGGAACATCCCTAATTAGTCCAACCCGATGGGATACATGCCTCCACATCATTAGTCGAATCTGTCAGGATCTTCATCTTACATGCAGACTTCTTACGGTCCTACTGGTACACCGACAAGACTTCCTCCCCAAAGTCACCAATACCCTCACATGAATAGTCAGTTTCCCTTTTTATCCAGTTTGGATCTACCCGACTTGTCTAGAATATTGATTGATCATATCTTACATTCTCCCCATTGGCCCGTTATACAGACCAAGCAACCGTCTAACATTCCCAAATTCAATGGTAAACCGAGAGAATACTCGAACAACCATGTTATGACTTTTCACCTTTGGTGTTCGTCCAACTCTTTGATGAATGACTCCATTTGGTTACGACTCTTCCAATGAACTCTCATGGGTTCGGCTGTAAAGGGGTATATAGAATTACCATGAGGCTTCTTCACCGACTTTAGCACCTTAGCCATGGATTTCCTCACCCATTACCAACTTCCAATCTGCTATGAAACAGGCACCAAGATTTTGAGTTCCTTTAAGAAAAATTCGGCCACTCATATTTCTGATCACATCCATGAGTGGTGATGAAGACAGCATTAGATCAAACTTGACCTTCCTAATCAGTTATTAGCGGAATGGTTCACCAAATCCTTCATGAATAAAATCTCTCATGACATTGACATGGGTGGAGTTGTCACTGAAGAGCAGGCAATCAGTCGTTCTTAGTACCTAGACCTCGTTTATTCGCAAACGGGCACTTTTTATGACTTGCTCCCTGATTCTCCTTGTCCTTATACCACCGCTACCTCAACAACCCCAATAGCTTCTCACGTTGTTTACAGTGTGATTGGCACTTTCCACACTGACTCTAAATCCACATCAACCACTCACACCAATCCCAAATCTATTGCTTCTAATGTTCAAAGTGCTCTAACTCCTACTCCTTCCACCAACAAAACTTATGAGGATAACTTCGTTCAATCTACCCCTGCCGGCAAAAATAAATCTAAAAAAGGCAATGGTAGGAATAAGGAGGATAAAAATAATAATCCACAATCTGAAAAATCCAAAACACAACCTGTTGATGATAAGGATAAGCGTAAACCAAGATATCCTTGTATTATCTGTGGTGATGATCACTACACAAAATATTTTCCAAGACGTGTTGAGGTTACTAAGTTCCTTCATGGAAATGCGAAGCCTCCCACACCTGTCGTTTTGTCACAACCTTTCCCTTCTCAACAGTAGGCCCAATTGGTCATTCACGACCAACCCTCTCCTTCAACCACTTTGTATATCCCTATGTGTATGGGTGATTCAAAAAAGAACGATGTTACTATTACCACTCAGGCCAAATATTACTCCCCCCTCAAAGGAGAAAGTTGACGATATACCACCTTCGTTGGTTCAACCGCCTCCCTCGACTTCACTTCCCAATGGTCCTCTTCATCTCGAATGATCGGGTCTTGATACAGTTCTTTGGCCCCCTCCAAAGAGCATTGTTCAAAAGTCTGCATTTAATCCTCATGCATGTGCTGCTTAGAACTACAGTATTGTGGAAGATCTTGCGCAAGCACCATCCGTGATGTCAGCTCTCGAAGTCCTTCAAAGTTTTCCCACTCAACGGAAGACACATTTAAAGGCTATTGGTGGAATCGATCCTACAGATACAAATTTGATAATTTTTGACCTGGAAGATCACATTTCAAGGCTACCCCCTCATCTAGTGTTTCATATACAAGTTGTTGTTGAGAAAAACATATCCGTAGAACCGTTATTGACAAGGGTGCCTCGACGTGTGTAATGTTTGTTTCATGTTGGAAAGCCATTGGTTCTCCTCCCCTCACTAAATCACACAACACACTTAAGGCCTTCAATGGATCTGGATTTAAACCCCATGGTGTGCTCCCTTCGTTGTCTATCATGTTGGAAGGAAAATCGGTCAATGTTGAAGTTGATTTCTTTGATGCACCTCTCGTTTCCATGTGCGCAGTTGTGTCTACCTTTTTTCATGTCGTCTGTTTTCCACACCAAGGAAAAGTCATTACAGTAGACCAACTCGTCTTTTTCAACATTGATTCCCATACTAAAAACATACTATTTATTTTGAAGACACCTCTTATGTATTAGAATGTCAGTGTGGGTCTACTAAAATATTCAACTCTGATGGGTACTGTCCCAATCCCACCACCCGATATTCCACCTACTTTTGTCACCTAGATCAACATGATTTCCACCTTTGTTCATGAAACCTCCGCGTCTAATGACTCGTGAATAGTACCTGACCCTGGTGATTATATTCGCAATGGAGAACAAATTCCCTTGAGTCTAGTTGAATATGCTTATCAATCCATTCGATCAACCATCTCTTCTACCCCCTCTCTTGGTGATTCATATCCTGATCCGTTTCACATTATTTTTCCTACGAACAAGATGATCATGTTAGTTATGTCCATGGAAGACACCCCATGGGAAGATGGGCATCATCATTCCATCCTCTTCCTCGAACAACACACCATAGAGAGTTACCAAAGGCTTTCGACTTTGTCAACCGTTGTTGTCATTTTCTCTGTTCCCAAGTCATCTCACAACGTGTTATACAAAGGGAACCTAAGTGATATTTCACCCACTGTTCCTCTTGACATATCCATTAAACTTGGAGTTATTGAAAATGTTCACATCATAGCTTCATGTTCCACAATTGAGGTCGTCACCTATAAATCCTTTTTTCTATAATTTTGTGACATTTTCACATGTTGCTATGAAGAGATGTTGGGTATTGACCCCGATATCATTATAAATGAAATATAGACTTATCTAGACACTAAACCCATTTGACAGAGACTTATCCCAGTACACCCTCATAAATTCATTGCTATCAAGCTCGAAGTCGAAAAAATTCTTAAGGCTAACCTTATCTACCCTATGGCTTTAACCGATTGGGTATCCAATCCAGTTTAGGTAAATAAAAAACAAGGCACGATCTGTGTATGCATCGATTATAGGGATATGAATAAAGATTTTCCTAAGGACAACTTTCCAACACCCTTCATCAGCCATATCATCGACAATTCCGTCGGGAATGAAATCTTCTCTTTAATGGACAGTTTCTCTAGCTATAATCAGATTAACATTTTACTCGCGGATCAACACAAAACCGCTTTCATTTGTCCTTGGGGTACCTTTGCCTACCGAAAATTACTTTTCGGTCTGAAGAACGCTGGTGTGACTTTCCAACATGCCATGTATTATCCCTTTCACGATATCAAACACATTGTGCAACCATATCTCGATGATCTACCAGCCCATTCCATGCGCCTCAAAGATCACCCGGCCCATCTCTGAGCCATTTTCCTTCGTTGTCATTACTATCATATACGTTTAAACCCACACAAATGTGTTTTTTGTGTGGAGTCGGGCCGACTTCTAGGTTTCATTTTGTCACTTCATGAAATTATGGTGGATCCATTGAAGTTTGAGGTCATCCTTAATCTACCTCCTCCTTCTACACTTCGCCAACTCCAAATTTTGCAAGGGAAGGCAAAATGTTTGCGTCGATTCATCCCCAACTACGTTGATTTAACGCTAGGATTTACTCGACTGTTAAAGAAGGGTTATGAATTTGTATTGGATGAGACTACCAACAAAGCATTCAAAGCTTTGAAACTTTCCCTAACACGAACACCACTTCTTTTCCCACCAGATTACAGTCAAGACTATTTCCTCTATCTCGTCGCTTCGGACTCTACCATTACCATGGTTTTAGTCCAAGAATATGATCCACATGACAAACATGTAATTTATTATTTGAGTCAACGTCTCACGACTACCCAAGACAAATATCTACATGTTAAGAGACTAGCCTTGGCAGTTGTTCAAGTTGTCCAACGTTTTCGTCACTATATCCTACTACGCAAGACCACTGTCATTTCTGATTGCAACCCTATGCAACATATCCTTACACGCCAATTGCTAGGGGGAAAGTACTTCAACTAGATCATGATCCTCCAGGAGTTTGATTTAGTGTTTGAACGTGCTAAGTCTAATAAATCATTGGTATTTTCCGAATTAATATGTGACCTTCCCTCCCCTCAGGCAGAAAACGTGGCAGAGGATTCCTTACCTGATGAATCCCTTTTTCTGATCAGTTCTAATGATGCTTGGTATGGAGATATTATCATTTATATCCAAACTCAAACTTTCCAACTCGACCTCTCTAGTATAGATCGTCATCGCATACGGTATCAAGTTCATCAATACATCATTCTCGGTGACACTCTTTATCGCCATTGTGTTGACTCTATTTTTCGATGTTGTCTCACCTTCGATGAGGCTGAGAAAGATTTGAATGACTGCTACTCTGGAGCATGTGGTGGTCATATGTCCGGGTATGCCACTTCCCAAAAGATATTATGAGCAGGGTACTTCTGGCCTCATTTGTTCAAATAATGTATAACTACCATCTAGAAGTGCCATGCTTGTCAAACGTACAATAACAAGATAGGGTCTCACTCGACTCCTTTACACCCTGTATTTTTTGTTGGTCCTTTTGTGAAATGGAGCATTGATTTCATGACATGTAACCCTCACTTGGCTGGGGGCATGGATACATCATCATAGCCATGGATTATTTCATGAAATGGGTTGAGTCGATGCCTACATTCGATAACACCGGAAAAACTGCAGCCCTATTCATATTCAATCATATCATCACTCGATTTGGAATCCCACAAGCTATCGTGATTGATCACGATAGCCATTTTAGAAACTTCATGATGACCGGGATTATCGAAAAGTTGGGTCCTCAGCATGAAAACTCAACCCCTTACTATCCATAGGCCAATGGCCAAGTTGAAGCAATAAACAAATTTCTTATCACTATGCTTCGACGGATAATAGGAATTCACAAGACAAGTTGGCACACAATGTTCTTTTCAGCATTATGGGCCTATCAGGCATCGGTAAAGTCTACCACATGATTTACGCCTTTTAAATTAGTGTATGGCATCAAAGTTGTCCTACCGATTGAATGTGAGATACCATCCTTGAAACTAGCCGTGGAACTTCTCCCAAACACCTCTACCAAGGAAGAACGTCTATTGTATCTAATGCAATTAGATGAAACCCATCGTGATGCCACCCTAGTTATTGAAACCTAGAAGAAATGCATAAAAGCCCAATATGACAAGCATGTCAATCTGCATGTTTTCTACGAGGGTGATCTAGTTCTCCTCTATGAACAATATCATGATTTACTAGGGGCCGTAAAATTTGAGGCTATGTGGCAAGGCCCTTATATCATCAAATGAGTGTTGGAGAAGAGAGCCTATGAGCTAGTGGATTATGATGGCATTCCTTTGAGTGAACCCAGAAATGGGATTTACTTAAATAAGTACTATGCTTAGATTATCTTTGCATGAGTGCTTGCATTTTTATTGTATCATACCCTTGTGTGCTACTTTTGTGTTCTTTTTCATTATTTGGTTTCGACCCCCAGCTGATTACCTTGCGTTGTGCTTGGTTTCCAGGTGTCGATGTCTTCGCTACCCCACATTGGATTCACAGATGGCGCTAGCCATAGTACTCAGAACTTAGCATCCGCTACTTGGGAAATCTATGCACCTACGAACAAGTTAATCAATCTACATAATGTTCGTCTCGGTCATGTAACTAACAATATCGCAGAATATAGTGCAGTCATCGAATTATTTTGACTGATGCTATTTCACTTGGAATTTGTCACCTGGTTGTACGGCTTGATTCGTAGTTAGTGGTACTACATCTAAGTAATGTCTATGTTATCCGAAGTCCTACTTTTTTACGGGTGTATCTACGAATTTTCCTCTTGGAACGTTACTTCGATTACATTGATTATCAGCATATTCCTAGATGTCTAAATACATTAACATATGCATTAGATAATTATGTGTTAGATAGAAATTTGAGACACATGTAAATCCAACCACAATTCACATTAAAGAAAGTAAGCTGGTAGAAGCCTCATGTATATATATAATTATAAAAGTGTTTTACAAAAAGTGTTTTCGTCCGAAGACCCAAAATATCAAAATGAGAAGCACTTGGCTTCATGTAAAAAATAGAATCAAGGATGTTTCTCACGATAACACACTTTTGCGCATGCTACCCTACGAAGTAGTTGACTAAGTGAGCCAGATACACCTACAGTATGATGCTGGTAGCGTTTCGGAAACTCGTCGATGGACATGTTCAGGATATCCGTTGTCAGCCCCTCTAAGTCTTGCTCGACTGCCTCATAGTCACTAGTATCCCATCCTTATACCATAGATTCTTCCCCTCATCTCTGAATAGGGGATGTACCTGGAGGCCAGTGTGGCCCTACATCTACATAGTCAAAAGGTTTTGATTAATCAATGGATTGAAAGCATAAAAACCATTTTATATTGCAAAATTTACAAAAAAATTATAAAAGACAAAATGGTTTTCTTACCTAAGTCTCCCCACTGAAAGCCCTCAGGTAGAACCAAGTCGAGGTCACCTCTGAAATCCAACCCGACATATGCATAATCATCCACCATCAGGATCTAAGGCCTCAACCAGTCGAAGAATGCATCATTGTATTTGATGATGGGACCCGCTACGTGTCGAGCCATGAGGTCACGCCACCTCTTCATCTATGGATCTCGTGGGGTCGATATACCCCACTCTACCTATAAATGTAAATGGGGGACCCTCTCAAGGAAGAAAGAAACCAAAATAGATACATACCCAAACTGTTTTAGTTTTTTGTCGCTGCTCTTTGTCAACTGCTTCTTCATACTGTGAAGAACTGCATCTGACCAGTTAAAAACCTGAGGCTCCATACATTCCACGACATACTGAAAATAGATTTGGAGGGCTATGTGTGGAGATGCACTCTCTGCCATGCGTGAAATGGTAAAAATAATGGTCCAGAGGGGTAGATCCTGGACACCTATGATGGCAACTTTTCTCTTCCATCTCTCGGCCTCAAGATCATAGTATCGGAGGAGATACTCACTCATTGGCAGACCACCACCTTTGCCTCCTGTCAAAGCCACGTGAGACCCATGATGAGATAACCCCATCAAGAAATAGATATCCTCAATATCTAAGGATAGTATGTGGGAACCCACATGAAACACCTACTGGTCTACATCCCACATGTGGACTAGATACTCTAGTAGCCTCAGTTGGGCCCTCATCCCCTGAACTTTAAAGAATTTCAGTAGTCCACATTGTCGGAGGGCATTAACAGTGTCTGGTTCATTCAAGGAATCATGATCATAATCATAATGCTCCCTTTCCCTCCACTACATCATTTTTTATAATCAAATACCTGTATTGGGACAATTAAGGGAAGTTAGAATCCTCAGCTGCTACTTTGGAAAGTTTTTCTTGGCTCAACGCATGCACAAAAATTATTTTTTGTGGACATCGCAGGTGGAGTTTTAACATAGTGTGGGGTTTTTACAGGTGATCCATGAGGCACCTACAGAAATCATTGATTTCCGTAGGTCCCGATACTGGCCACCTGCAGCGGATCCAGTGCGCACCTAATGGCCTAAAACTTAACTCAAAAAATCATATTGAACCAATAAAAATGAAATTTGATCTGATGAAAAGAAAGATGATGAAGAGATTACCATTTTGATGGAAGCCATTCGTTGAATGGTCGCCTGTGCCTCCCGTAATCGACAACCAAATTTTGAGGTAAAAATAGGGTTTCTAGGCAAGTTTTGGGCAAAATGCAAATGAAATAGTAAATAGAGCTTTTACCCCTATTTATTTCACTTTTTACTTTTTCTATTAATATTTTATATTATTTAAATACATTTTATCCAAAAGCTAAAGGTCTAATGGTCTCGTGAGTATTTTGTTTTCTTGTAGATAGGAGAATTGAGATCCTCAACGATGAAATATGGAGATTTTTTGTGATTTGTTTTTATTTTTCACGTGTACAAGTACTTTTTAGGGTTTTTCATAAAAACCTCGAGCCTAGTATTTGTTCATTATCATGCTCGAAAACCTATTAGAACGCAACCGAGTATACATTTTTTGTCTTTTCATACTCGTTAGGGTAACACAAAAAAAAAAAACCCATGGAGTATCCTTTAAGTTCTTTTCACGCTTCATAAAAATGAAAAGATTGTTGAGCAACCTTGTTCTTTTCATGCTTGTAAAAGTATTTGAAGAAAACATTTTATGGGTGATAGTTATCACTTTTTCGGTCTCATCAAACTATTTTACGAAAAAGGAACTGAGAGATTTCTCTTTAAGTGTTTTTCGGACTCTATAAACATGAAAAACCCTTGAGTTTTCTATCTTTGGACTCGTTAAACAAATATCGAGAGACCCACGCGGGATCGAACCACTCCTTCTTAGGGTTCGTTAAACATACTCTAAGGGACTCATCCGAAGGATGATATTATATAAAAAATCATATGTTATCCTCCTCAAGCTTGCGTAAAAATAAGGAGGTACTCGCTAGAAATGGTGCGGAAAAATTAGGGAAAGAAATGTGTCTCTGTATTTGTGTTAGTGGCAGTATTAGTCGCTCTTGAACATGACACCCCCCTTCATCGTTGAATATGGGTTGGGAAATCCATTTGTATCTCATTTGACCTCCCACAAGTTCATGTCTTGGGTCGTCTCTGAGTCCATGCTGCCAAGACTGTTGTCGTTTCATTCATATGTTCAAGAGAAGTCCAAACAAGCCCTCCTTCGAGTTGGTCATCTATTGTTGTCAATTCCTACCATGTCAGCCTTCCCTATATCAATTTCAAATCATTTTCATACTTTGGTCTACCCTAAATATGTTACTTATTTTGTGTCACTGATGGGGGATACATTAAGGCCCTCCTGTGATGAGTCTTTTTCTATTGAATTCAACTCATCATCCGAGAACTGGACTTAGAAATTATTTAGTACCTTGTAGCCTACATGCCTCAATGGTAGGTCTCTTCGCTTTCAACGGTAGATTCACGTCATTGGTCCCTGATCGAGATATTACATCGAGTGTTTGACTTCAGCTCATTTATTCACGTTCGATGGATTGTACTAAGGTACCTTGGGATTCATTGAAATCAATGGTGATTTCCCTTGCGCTTGTTAACGATTTTCATCAATGACCGGTAATCAAGTGGTTTCTACCATATTCAACTTCAGCACCTGTAATCACATGTCTATATTCGTAATTACGGATGATGAGATTGAAGACCCTAGATCTCGTCATTTTAGTCCAGGTTGCGATGGAGTATTTATGATTTGTATTGACACATAGATCCACTTTGTATGTCTCGTGGCTATGTCTGGATTTCAAGTTTGTTAACACATAGATCCACAGTGTATTCCTGGTGGTTATGTAGTATTTTAGATGACATGTATCCACAGTGTATAATTGGTGGCCATGACTTACATTTATGATTTAAATCATTTGTAGTCTGAGCATGGGAATGCCTACCTCAGAAATGGTATACTATTGTGCAGATGCTTGATTGTTTCCAGGTTCCTGATTGATCTGTTCTTTGTTCCTAACACACATACACAATTTTACAAAGTATTTTGGTTGTCACGAGTTTCAGCCTCATACTTTGGGGGGCATTCTGTTACACATTATTTTGGTCACCCTGATGATGATTCTACAAGCATGTGTTCAGGATTTCAAAAGGATCTTTTGCATGAGAGAAATGACTAATTTATTCCTCTACAAGGCATATTTTTATAAGGCCGCCACAGGTAAATAGTGGTACATAGTGCGGAAATCCCTAATTTCCGCAAGTTGCTCTATGCCTGGCCCATGGGGTTTTTGCGAGCTTCTATATAGGTAGGGTGCGGCGGCATTTGTAAGCTAAAAGAAGAAAGAATTTCATAAAGTTTCTAGAAGGGGAATCTTCTAGAATGTGAGGTGGCGTCCGTGTGGTTGTGATCCTACTGGCTTCTCTAATTTGGTGGGATCATCCTCATCCTTTTAACCATTTCACCTTCTCCTATATAATGATGGGTTTCTCATGGAAAAGGTTAAGCAAGATCAAACAAAGAATTGATGAAAGAAGGTTGAAGATTGTGCGAAGGATCATGTTGCAATTGATGCTTGAGGCCTCCATTTTTCCATCAATATTTTGTGGACCATCGTCATACAAACTCAGAGCAAGTGTATGTGTGTGTTGGAACAAAGGACCACCGAAGGGAACTTGTGACATCAAGGCAATTTGGTTGTATCTTCCACTTTTACTTAATATAATATGGTGACATGTTTATTTCCTATAAAATCATTAGCATTTTATTACATGACTCCTTGATCACATGTTTAGGTTTTCATTGAATCTATTATTGTTGCTTTCACTTTGGTTGGTTTGTGTCATTACATATATGATCTCACAAGAGCACTGGAGCAAAGCAGGGACAATAAAAATACAAGGAAGCGATATCTAAAGGTATGTCATTCATTCCTTCTTTGGTAGTAAATTCAATGATTATAACTTAGGGAAAGCATCATGTCCTGTCTTGTTTTGTTTTAGATCTAGGTGGATCTAGGGAGATTAGTTTATGTCCGCATTTATCGATTTATCCAATAACAAGAGTGTTGTATGCAAACCTTCCAACAAGGCCATAGAGAGCCATTCTACACGAGTCCTCCAAACCAATGTCAGCACCTAATACTAATATTCTAACAGTTCTCTTCGTCGTCGACTGGCTCATGTGCTTACAAGTCGAACTTGACACTGTAACTTTTAAACTTTGTAAAGGTACACTAGTCTTACCAGGAAAGCTAGGTTTGGACCTCTGTTGAGGTAAGTTTGCGCTACAAGACGGATCTGAAAGTGCAGGAAGGAAAGTATCTAAGGAGGGGTCGGCGGTATGTATCAAACTTTTATGGAGAGACTGAGAAGTCGTCTGTCTACCATAAGGATGAGTCTCTTTGGACAGGGACCCTGAAACCTCTCCCGGCAAAATATGAGAAGGATTAGCAGAGTTTTCCTTCCAAAACACCTTCAATGGCTCATTCAAGAGCTCATTAACCTCCACATTAATCGCCTCTAAATGACGTCTCTCCATCCTTCTTCCACTTGGAAGGCACTTCACCCAAAAAATGAATCGATGACTAAGGAACCTTCATGGGAGGATAGGACAAAGAAATATTAATAACTAATCTGACAAGGAACCCAGAAAAATCCACCTGTTCAGCACTTGCCCACAAAACAAGAAAGGAAGACAGAAGGATAACTCCACCTGTTAAGGTCCTAACCCGCACATAGGTAGATTAATGTATTCGGATGTAATAAAGGTCAATATTAATAAGACCTTTCAATAAAATAGAATAAGGCGGATGTAAGAAGACCTAATAGAAGCTTCCGCTTCTAGAAGGAT
>ML783938.1:317494-335827 GCA_009831015.1 Picea engelmannii | reverse complement strand
TATATATATATATATATATATATATAAAACCATGGTTTCTACAAAACCTAATCCTAAAATATGCCTTCAGCATAACAAGAAGGCTGCATGAGTCACCATTCTATGTTGTCTCCTCCACCTATCCAAGGTAGGCATGACTCTTCGTCCAACCTCCCTATTCTCACCCGCATCCAGGAAAGTATAATAAAAAAACGTAATCAACTAATGGTTAATAATGGAATGGTTTAGATATTGCATTCGAGTAATTTGCTCCATTAAATCTACTTGTACAAATTTATCCTAGACATTTTGTAAAAATAATTATTCATGCACGTAGAGCTTTATTGGTCGAAAATCTTGTAAAAAATAATTATCCATGCACATAGAGCTTTGGTCGAAAATCTTGTAAAAATGCTTAGTAAAAGCTTATGTTTATGATAGACCTTGAAGTGTTACTTAAACTTTTTGAGCATTTTGTAAGTAGAGTTATACATGCCATTGAAAATATTGTTAAAATGCTAAGTAGAAGTTTGTGTTTATCATATTGTTATTCTTATTTTAGTGTATTTTTTTTTTTAAATTATCAAAATATTAATGTAATATTTATTTTGATCATTATATTTTAATAATTGTTTAAAATGAAATGTATCACAAATATAATTGTTTAAAATGAAATGTATCACAATGAAATGCAGAATATTATGAAGGTTTTATTTTATAAATAATTTTTTTATTATATATATATATATATATATATATATATATATATATATATATATAATAAAAAAATTATTTATAAAATAAAACCTTCATAATATTCTGCATTTCATTGTGATACATTTCATTTTAAACAATTATATTTGTGATGAAATGCAGAATATTATGAAGGTTTTATTTTATAAATAATTTTTTTATTGTATATATATATATATATATATATATATAATAAAAAATCTAAATACTAAGTTTATATATAGAGAAAAAATATAAATTCATTTTAAAAATTTATTAAATCTCTAAATATACACATCTATAAAATAAAAATGGATATATAATAGGTTCACCTCATCTTACCAATCTCCTTACATTGTCAAATTTATCCATCCTCTAATTTATCTATGGTTCTGAGAGTATATTAATATATACATTAAATATAACTCAATCAACTAAATTATAAACGAACTGGGCGATCATATATCACATATTCAATATTAATTGGCTCACTCATTTCGAACACGTAACATATTCGATCATATATCACATATTCAATATGAATGGGCTCACTCATTTCGAACACGTAACATATTCAAATTTGTTATTTTTTATTTGATATTTTTTTAAATATTATTTATAAATATATGTGTATCAATTTTAATATTAATATTTAAAATTTAAATATTAATATTAATGGTTAAGAACATGTGGATGTGAAGTTTTTTGGTGCTTGATAGATTTAGATGATGCCCGGGAAAACCCAAGAGATGAAAAATACCAATGAAAAATAAAAAACAAAATTCCCTTTATTGGAATTTGTACAAAAATTATGTTTAGAAAAACTTTGTGGTAAAAACGCTAGTCACACATTTCCAACCAAATTTTCATCGAAGCAACAAAGGGATGAAAACATAGTACAACTTTTGGAAAGTAAGAAACAACCACCATGAGCAACAAAGGGATGAAAACATAGTACAACTTTTGGAAAATAAAAAACAACCACAAGGCAAGCCAACATATTACCATGTGTTATGCATGTCAACACCACCTCATCTCCATCTCAGTTCATGCCAATATGATGTAACACTGCATGTGTAGGGACAAAAAGAGGTACTGACAAAGGTAGTTGAACAACCTCATATTAGCAACTAACTTGCTTAAAATTGAATCTTGGAAATGAATGGATAAAGAGAAGGATGAAAGCATTGAATTGGTTCCTATGTATTGACTATTTTGAATATCGGAAGAAAGAATGAGTAGAAGGGAAAGTATGAGACCAATAAATATTCTAGGTTGTTGGAATAATAAGAGAGGTGTGTTGATACATTCATATCTCCTCACAAGGGAAAGGAGAGAATATTTATGATCATCTAAAAAAAAATTAAAAGAGTATTGTAGTTAAAATGAAAGAGGATTTGATAGGTGAAACTCAAATATCTCATATTAAAAACTCAAATTAGTTACAAGATACAATCAAGACCAACCCCGAAAGTAATTCTTTATGGAGTCTTTCTCATAAAATATATCTAACAATATACAAAACCCATTTGACAACCACATATATGGGTGCAAATTCTCCATGATCATATATGAAAAGTCTTGGAAGATTACAAGAAAAACACTTGAGAACTTAGCCCCATGATTGTTTCAAGAATACAAACACAAAGCTCTGAGAAAATAGTGTAGAAGAAGGAAATAATGGAGAAGAATGAAAATCTTTGCTTGCTAATCAAAATCTTGATTACATAATGATGGATGGTATGCCTCTCTCTTTCTCCTTTGAATGCCCTCTCAATAACGAATTATGGAACCCGTGAAGTCTCTCTTTCCTCTTTTTAAAAGAAATGCTCTTGTAACTACTTGAGTACTTAGGGTTTTTCCTTTTTCTCTTTGAATTCCTTTTTCTTTTTTAGGAAATCACTTTAATTAATACAACATTAGAATATAATTAATGACTTGAAGTCATCGATATTCGTTCTTTAAAGTGGGCCCCAAAAATCTTTAAATAAATTTTTTTTAAATAAACTTTTATTTCAAATCATTTTTAATTTGTTGTTTCCTCTAAGAGATGACTGTGTTTTAATTTTATGGTAAGGATATGGATCTTTTCATCCCCTGAAACGACTTTTGATCATCGTCTTATATTTCTAATGATATAAAATTTTCCCAAATCTGTCGCCCGGATCTCAAGATATGAGCTCGTGAAGTTGAGTTGTCACGCAAACCCATTAAAAATGCAACTGACTTATATTATAATTTCTATGGAAAATGTAGCACTCTTCAGCCTTTGAAACCTATACCATAATATTCTACGTAAAAATACATTTCCAACGATATAAAGTTTGCACTATTACAACACCTAGAGCTCAAGTTATGGACTTGACAAGATCAACGCTTAGCCACCATCGATCAAAATTGATGGGGAAATCTTAGCCCTTGGATTGAATTTTTTTTTCTTCATGCAAATTTGAATTTTTCTTCAGAGAGGTTATCCCACATGCATGGGATATTACAAATATTCATGGTATATAATGATCCTAATTTTATGAACAGAACAAAATGAATACATATTATTAAAAGATGTTTAACACAGAATAATAGAGATACAATAAAATTGGTTTTCTATTCAATAAGGAAATAAGTTGAAAGTGTAAAATGCAGTGGAAAACAAGCTTGTTGGAATGGTGGCGTATTATCTCTGGGAAGATATGTGAAAGTTTATCTCATTCGCAGGAAGATGATTACAATGAGGCTCTAGAGGCCTTTTTACAATAAAGAGGAATGTCAAAAACCCTAGACATCCAAAAACATAACCCTAGGAGATGAAGTGCCAAAAGTCATGTGGGCCATGTTTGGGTAAGTTAGTACATCAACTTCCCAGGGTTGTAACTTTTACATACGATCTTCATTTTAGGCACACAATAGCCCGTTGGAACGGTCTATTCGAGGACTACACATTTTTTCGTGATCAATCAAAAGGAATTTTTGACTGTGGCGAGCCCTAAAAAAGTTGTTTAGGGCCTCAAAACGGCCCCGCAAGTGAGGGACCCAAAAACTAGGAAAAAAACTGCCAAACTAGAAAACTGCAAAAATGAACCAGTTGGAATAGGTGGGAGGCCACCAAAATTCATATGGATCAATATTCCCCCCTTAGGAAGCAATGGTCTCCATTGCATTAAGTTCCCCCATCAGATGAGGAAAGTTCTATTGAATTTGGCCCCGGGTGAGCCACTTTCCTTAGTGCAGGAGCTTCCCTGCTTTGAAAACTCGATAAAGTTGGATCATTTGTTGTCCAGTGCCCTTGATCTGTGTGTCCACAATCTGATCATTGGATTCTTGTTTCATGCAATTAGGGTTGAGCTCTGTTGGTGTCAACCCCTCTGCTATCTCCGACGTGTCCAATAATGGTGGGAAATATGGTTGTAGGAGAGCCACGTTGAAGACTGGGTGCAGGCCAAGGAACAGGGGAATGTTGAGCACAAAAGCATTGTAACCCACAACCTTAGTGATGGTGTATGGCCCATACCGGAGTGGGTGAAGCTTCCGATGGGGCCCTGTAAGGTGTTGTTTCTGCAAGTGCAACAAAACTTTGTCACCCACCTGAAATTTATGTGGCACTTGGTGTTGATCATGGCGTTGCTTGTACCTGGCATTGGACTTCTGTAAAATATCCTGAACCTGTTGGCGGATGTGATGGATCCTCTCAATGAATTGGGTGGCTTTGTCAGTTTCTGGTGGAGCAGGAGACGAGTTGGTTGAGGTGTTCACCAGGGGTAGTGCAACCTCCATGGGGCCCAATGGTTGGAATCCCAACCCCACCTGAAAAGGGTTGTGGCCAGTTGAGCTATGAAGGGCTTGGTTGTAGCTATGATGGACATAGGGAAGAATCTCATCCTATGTGTGGGGGTTCTTGGAATTGTACATGCATAGGATATGTACGATCATCTGATTGACGACCTATGTTTGACCATCTGTCTAGGGGTAGAAGGCAGTGGATTTGGTGAGCTTGGTATCCAGCAGTGACCAAAGGCTTGACCAGAATGTGTTGAGGAACCGACTGTCTCGATCTGAGATAATGGTTTGTGGGATCCCAAAGTGTACCTAGACACATTCAAATAAGAGCTTGGCAGTGGCCTCTGCTATGATGTTTATCTTGCAGGTGGTCAGAATCGTCATCTTGGAAAATCGATCAAAAACCACAAAAACATAGTCATTTCCCCTCTTGCTGGATGGGAGGCCTAACATGTAGTCCATTGAGATGGATTCCCATGACTTGTTAGGAGTAGGAAGATGGATGCACAGGCCCTGTTTCTTAGTGGTCGGTTTGGTAATAACTCAGGCGGTGCATGACCTGATATACTTGTCGACATCCTGTCAAAGTTTCGGCCAGTAGAAAATTTTTTGTAGCACTGCAACTGTCTTTTCAATGCCAAAGTGTCCTTCCACCCAACTATAGTGATCTTCCCAAATAAACTTCATTTTCTCTCTTGATGGAACACAGAGATGGCCTAGACGACACAACAACTTATCCTAAATATGGAAATTAGCGACCACTGAGTTTGCTCCCAATATTTGGTAGGTGGTGGAGAAGTCAGGGTCTGTCTCATAGAGGTGGGGCCATCCAGAGGTCTCATGGCATCAAGAGTCTAGCATTGTGGTGAGTACCGCAACTGGAGGTCGGTTGAGGAAATCAACAATTCGGTTGGTACTTCTTGTTTTATACTTGATGTTGAGGTGGAACTATTGTAAGTATGTGGACCACTTCTGATGGTGGTCATTCTGCAATTTGCCTTGGGTTTGCATAAACTATAGTGGCTTGTGATCAGTGTGGATGATTGTCTCCTTTCCCAGAATGTAATTTCTCCACTGGCAACAGGCTTGCATAATGGAATACATTTCTTTTTCATAAGTAGGGTACTTACGGACAACATCTTATAGTGTCTCACTATGATACGCAACAGGATGGTTGTGTTGAGTGAGAATGACGCCCACAACGTAGTCTGAAGCATATGTCTTGATCTCAAAGGGATGTTGCAGGTTTGATAATGAAAGTACTGGGGATGAGAACCAACATTGCTTCAATTCATTGAAGGCTTGTTATTGGGACAGGCCTCACACAAATTTTTCCTTACTGCCACCCTTGGTTACTTGGTTGAGGGTCCATGCAATATGTGAGAATCCCAACACAAACCTACAATATAAATTAGCAAGGCCCAAGAAGCTCCAAATCTCAGTGAGTGTGGTTGGGGATGGCCAGTCACGGATGACCTAGATCTTTGTTGGATCCACATGCACACCATGTTGATCAATGATGTAGCCTAAATAATGGACCCTGTCCATGCCGAATGAGCATTTTTCCAAGTTTGCATATAGTTTGTGTTGTTGCAGGGTGTGCAGAACCTGTTGAATATGCTGCAAGTGTTGTGCCCAATTATTGTTGTAGATGAGGATGTCATCCAGATACACCACTACAAAAGTATTGGTGAAAGGTCACAGGATATCATCCATCATCCTCATAAAAGTTGTTGGAGCATTTGTCAAACCAAAGGGCATGACCAACCATTCAAAAAGAACTTCTTTTGACTTGAATGCGGTCTTCCAGGCATTTGTATGTTCTATTGGGACCTGGTGGTAGCCACACTTCAGATCAATCTTACTGAAGTATTTGGCCCCCGTGATCTGATCAAGGAGGTTGTCGATTCGGGTAATCGGGTGTCGGTTCCGGACTGTGATTTTATTTAGGGCTTGATAATCAATGTAGAGTCGCCAGGTCTTGTCTTTCTTCTACACCAGTACAATTGGGATCCCACAAGATGATGAGATCGGATAGATGTTCCCCTTCTGGAGTAGTTCTTGGATCTACCTCTTGATCTGCTCATTTTCTAATAGAGAGAGGCAGTAGACCAACTGTTGGCACAAGGGTAGAACCGAGGTTCAATGCTTTAACAATGCACCAACAAAACCCTAACTACCAGCTCTTTCGGCAACACCTGCAAAGTAGATAAAGTCTCACCTAAACTAGCAATAGGGGGTTGGAGGACACAAGTGTCTACAACAAGAGGAAATGCAAGGGAACCAAGAATAACAATACACCGATATCTAGTTATCCTTACCAAGATTAAACCTACTTCACATAGTTCTATCTCAGATCTAACACAACAATGCATCAACAGTATAACAGAAGGAAAATAACACATCATCAACCACATCAAACAACAAAATATATGTGGTTCACCCTCTCCCTAGGGATATGTCCACAAAATTGTGTTTCTTGTTATATTATATGAAAACATATAGTTCTATCTATGCACTTCGCTTGCAGATCTCTTTCTCTCCTTCTCTCTCTTTCTCCCCTCCTTGCGCACCCAGCTGCAGGGTCAATTTTCGCACCCAACTGAAGATCTTACAATCCAAGACACGCTCACACACAAACAATGCTCGCTCTCTTCACCTATAATGAACAACTAATTATGAACCCCTCTTCTTTCATATAGGTACTTATTTATACATTACAATCACTCTTAGACGACATTATACCGAATCCTAAGTGCCAAAACCCTAGATGTCTAAAACCCTAGGTCCACTTGATCCATGTTTCCAGGGCTTCGCCAACCTATCTTTTCTTCTTTCCTACGAGGTGCTCCAAAGCATCTGTTGGTCTCTTTTTTCGCTTGCTTTGTTGTCCACGATCCATCTTCCTTGTTGATCTATCTTCCTCAATCTTCTCGTTCAACGACTTACTTTCCCTTACTTTTCTCCTTCTTTTCTGCTTCTTTGACCACTTAGTGAGAGATGCAAGGTAGCTTGTCGTCATAGTACAATTTCAACGTGCTCCCATTTACCAAACCTTCCTTCCATTCTCCTTCCAGGGTCTTCAACTGCGCAGCTCCTCCTTCTGTAACATAGGTGACCTCAAACGGTCCTAGCCAATGTGTCTTCAACTTCCGTGGGTGTTTTATGAACTTATTGTCATATAGTAATACCATATCTCCTTGCTTGAATGATTTTATCCTAATGTGTCTATCATGGTAAGCCTTTTTTCTTTATTTCTATATCTGTTGATGGAATCCTGCAATAAACCTGTCTTCCTCCAGTTCTACCAACTGCGGAAGTCTATTCTATACAGTGCCTTTATCGTCCATACCTATAAATGTTGCAATTCTGAAACTAGGAACCAGATATTCCATGCGTACTAATTCCTCTGGACCATAAACCAACTTAAAGGGAGTCTGCATTGTCAGCTTCTTGCAAGTGGTTCTATAAGCCCATAACACTGCTGGTACTCTCAAATCCCAATCATCCCTCTTTACACTAAAAATCTTCATCATCATTGCCTCCAAGATCTTATTGAAATATTCAACTGTACCATTCACTTGTGGGTGGTAAGGTGTGCTCTTATGATGGTGAACCTCAAATTCCCGAGTCAAGGCTTCAATAGTTTTATTAATAAAATGATTACCTTGATCGCTCATCAGGATCTTTGGGCATCCAAACCTTGTTATGATGTTCTCAAATATGAACTGCGCAACTGTAGTTGCACTACATTCCTTAACTTCTCTTGCTTCTTCCCATCTAGTCAAATACTCTGTCACTGTGACAATGTATCTCTCTCCTGCGCGCTTCCGTGGTGGTTTTATAGGTCCCACAAAATCAATTTCCCATTTATCAAATACATGTAAAGTTAACTGAGGTGATAAATGAATCTCATCCCTTATGGATGGTTTCCCAACTCTTTGGCATACATCGTAGGCTTTGTATTATTCTTTATCATCTCTGTGCAAAGTGGGCGACCCGAGGCCATCTCTAAGAACCTTCTGCATTGTTTATTTTCCTGCATAGTGTCCCCCTGTGATGCCTTCATTTGCTTCTGCCAGAATCAGTGGTTTTTCTGCCTCCATAACACATCTCCTCAAGATATCATCAGGTCCCATCTTATATAGATGTCCAATTATAAGTGAAAAGTATGCATCACGGACTACCAGTTGTTTCTTCTGAATGACTGTATATGCGCGAGGTGCCATGCATGTTGATAGGAACTAGACTATCTCAGCAAAGTGATCATCAAACTTTATGATGGCTAACAACTGTGCATCTGGTAGTGTATCCTCCAGACTGGTAGGTTCCTCTCCATGTTCTAGCCTAGACAAGTGGTCAGGTCCCTTGTTCATTCTTCTTGGCTTGACAACAATCTCAAAATCATACTCCTGGAAGAGAAGTAGCCATCTGCATATTCTTCCCCCCAACACTGGCTTGTTGACTAGGTATTTCAACGTAGAGTGATCAGTAAACATATTAAAGTTTCCTCCCAACAAGTAGTGTCAAAACTTTTGCAACATCTATACCATGGCTAAACCTTCTCTTTCGGTGGTAGTGTAATTTATCTCAACTGTAGAGTGCTTCCTGCTAGCAAAGGCTAACGGTTGGTCAATATCTCCTACTCCTGGTTGTGCTAACATTTCTCCTAATGCAATAGATGAAGCATCAACATGCACATGGAATTCCTTACTCCAATCTGTGAAAACCAGAATAGGTGCAGTGACCATTTTCTGTTCCAGTGTGTCGAAGCTCTACTGACATTCCTCTAACCATTGGAACTGACAATCTTTCTTTAAAATCTTTTCCATGGGTGTTGTTATTTGTGCATAGCCCTTGATGAACTTTCTTTAGTATCCATTATTCCCTAATGCAGTGCGCAACTGTCTAACCAAAGTAGGAGGAGGCAAATTAACAATGATGGTTATCTTGGAGTGATCTACCAACAACCCCTTCTTACACACAATATGGCCTAGCAGCACTCCAAAGGGTGAAAAGAAAATACATTTTTTTAAATTTAGGGCAATCTGACATTGCCTACATTTATCTAGCATCAATCTTAAACATTCAATATGGTATTTTAGTAAGCTAAAAACAGTCCAATCATCAAAATATGCTACCAAACATTTATGTAAGAACTCTTTGAATGCTTCGACCACCACCCTGGAAAATATGGCTGGTGCATTCGTCAATCCAAAAGGAATAATTGTGTACTGGAAAGAACCCCATTCGTTTGCAAATGTAGTCATATGGTGATCTTCCTTAGTAATCTTGATTTGTTGATAACCTAAAAATCCATCTGTGAAGGAGTAAACTTCCTGTCCTCCTACATTATCTAACACTTCGTCGATAAACATTGTAGGGAATGGATCATGTAGACATGCATCATTCAACTTTCTTAGGTCTACACAAATTTGGATTTATCTTGTCTTCTTATCTTAGACCATCATAGGATTAATCCATTCCGACTCTTCAACAGATTCTATGATTCTTGCTTCCAACATTATGTCTAATTCGATCTTGATTTTTTGCTTATATTTGAGATTCAATCTCTAGGGTCTCTGTTTGATTGGCCTTGCATCTGGTTTCAAGGGGATTTTCATTTCTCCCATGGGCCCTTTAATTCCCTTCATGTCTGTGAACTTGGTTGGGAAAAAGTATCGATATTCATGCAGTAATTTTGTGATCTTATTAATGTGGCATCATCCCAATAATATCCAATTTTTTCCAGCTTAGGTGCTTGCTCTGTCCCAATATTGACTTTCTTGATTTTGATTGGTTGTCAAATGAAAGGTAGTTTGACTCTCGGTCCTTCTATGTCTCTCTTTCCTTCAGTTTCTATCATTTTCACCTTCCTAAGATCCTCATATTCATCAGCATTGATAATGTAACAACCTTGCAGTTTCTGAAGATGTGCAGTCCATTCATCCTCTTCTTGCTCCAAAGGGAGGTTAGGTGCCTCCTCAAATACTCTTTGTTGTACAACTTGTAAAGCCTGATCTCCTATTGGGTGTTGACTTTCAAATAAAAATGTAGCTACAAACTTCTGAGTCATACCATGCCAATCTATAATGGTGCAACACAGTTCTGCTTGAAGGTACCAATTGATAGGCATTGTGTCCAAAGTATTAATGAATTTACACACCCAATATTCTTGAGGAATGCTTCTCCAGAACTTCTCACAACTTCTCACATGGTCCTGTGGACAGCTTTGACCTATGTATCGAACTTTGCACCCTTCTATTTGTTATGAAAATCACATTGTCATCAATGTGCGATATGGCACCCACTCTGCGATGTTACTTTTTTGTGTCCCCCACCATCTTCCTGGCGTTTCTTTCAATGCTTCATCCAGTGCCAACAACCTCTGTTGTACTGGTACAATTTCTTCAAATTCCAATAGGAAATTTTCTAAATGATGTAAACCATCAAATGTGGTCAGATTACTTACTTTTGTGCCAATCCAATGAACTTCCCTAGTCAATCTAGCACACCTCTACGCAGAAAATTCATACATTTTGTTCTTCCAGTTTTCTAGTGCTTCTTATGAATCTGATGAGCATGCACTGTCACTTCTATAGCTTAAATTCCCATCTGTTGTAGGATTAATGTAATCCTGCTATCTTCTTGTCAATTTATATATATTCTCTAGCTCATATGCATGATCTTCTTCTCTGATGGGTTCTGTGTATCTATGACCTTCGTCAGGATACAAAGGTGCAATGACCCTATGGACATCACCTTCAAACATCATTCTTCTTTTCTTTAAGTTAACCATAGTAAAAATTTTAAAAGCCTAATGAATTCCTAATAGTGCAGGATAAGGACAACTATCATCAACTATCTCAATTACTTCGAAGTCTACAAACGTTCTTACCTCATCTATGTCCATAGGGACATGCTCCAACCTTCCAAAGGGCCTTATTACCTGCTGATTGGCCATCCTGAGCCTGATAGGGGAGTAAATCAGCTTAGTTTTTGCCATCAGTGCCCAGGTCTGCTTCGTCATAACATTGATTTCTGACCCTAAGTCAAGGACCACATAATCTATGTCATAGTCTTTGATCTGAGCATTAAGGTGTAGTTCCTTGTTTGTTCTTCTCTTCCTGGATACTTGGTGTACTTCTCTATTCAGCAGAGGATCTACCTTCCCTAGCTCATATTGTATGATCAAGTGTTATAGTTATTGTATGGCTCTTTCATCCTTAATCAACTCAATAAATGTAAATAAGAAGTTGATAATCTTGCTTACCTCTTTTCCATCTCCAGGTGTGGCTGACTGATCGAATGCTAGAGGAATTCCACATTCTCTTACTTCCGGTTGCATCTTTGATGAAGAAGATTGATCTCTTCTGAATTATTTTCTTGCCTCTTCAAATGTCTTCTTTTGTTTCCTTGGATCAAAGTCTTGTGTTTTCTTTGTGGCTCTCCTGACCCTTGATCCCTCTGTAGTATTTTCTGGATGCACTCTATCTTCTCTTGTAACAGTTCCACCTCTAGTGATAATAGCAACTATGGGATCCTCTCTATGAGTTTCTGCTGAAATTAGTTGTACTTGTTGGTTTCCTCCTCGTCTCTCCTGAACATTGGCTAACAACACAGGACAATGTTCAATAACATGTTCAAATGAGTTGCAATAGCTGCAAGTGGTACAAGGGTTCTGATAGTCCCTTTCCAAGTGACCTAGTTGTGCGCAGTTATAACAGATGATGTGACCTTGACCTCGACCCATGCCTCCTCCTCATCCTCTTCCTCTGAATCCACCATGAGGGTTAAAGTTTCCTCTTCTTGGGGAGTTAAACTATGTATAATTTCCCTCTTGATGTGTCTCTCCTTGAATTATATATGTATATCTTGACCTTTCATGCAAAATATCATAAGACCTACAATCCTTCTCATCATGTCCCATAGATTTACAGAATGTGCAGTAAAAATTGGTAGGTGCCTGGACATATTTTTCATTTAATAGCATTCACCAGGATGATGTCTATCTCTACATACCTCACACCAGGGTAGAGTAACCTGCTTCAAAGGGCTCGAAGATCTAGAGGGAAAGTATTCATTAAATAGAGGACAATGTTCCTTGTCATGGCCTTTTGATTTAAATTTGATACACCATATGTATTCTCTTTTATCTTTTACCTTATCTTTCTTCATATCTTCAACCTGCAGATATAAGCTAGTTAACTAACTCAAAATTTGACTCATACTTGAGATGGATTCTTCCATAGGGGCTGATTCTAGTTTCATGGTGATCTCCAATGCCTCTGCCTGTGAAGTAACCTTTTGTTGCATCAGAGGAATTCTTATGTGTGGCAAGAGGGTAGCAATGAACCATTCCTTGTTTTTATCATCTGGGATCTAAAAAATCAAGCTACCTGTCAAGCTCTTAAACCTTTAATCAAACTCCCATACAGGTTCAACTACTCTCTGCTTGATTTCTTTTAGTTATGTAATACACTGTGACTCCGACTTGGGTTTCTTGAATTCTGCACTCAACATGGTATTGATGTCATTTAGCGGTTTAGGTTGTACAACTCCTTTTACAAAATTCATGTACCAGCTCAGTGCGCAGTCTCTTAAGGTAGTACTAAACAGAGCTCTCTTAACAGCTTCATCATCGACTTTCTTAATACTCCATGCAATTTCTCATAGAAACCAGTGCTAATAAGGATCTTCAAATCTGTCCTCCCTAAAGATGGGTAGCCTCATTTCATCTGCCATAGATCTTCCTAAGATTATTGATTGATTATGTACTAGACTGTTGGTAACAATGCTCTGGGTTCTCTGGTAGCTCTGACTACTCAGGTTACTTTGGCTACTTAATGCTGCTAAAACAACAGGAGGAGTAGTAGTACTCACTTCGGCAGTTGGCACAATTCCTGAAGTTTCTAGTTCTTCTCGGTGAGGTTCTTTAGTTTTCCCTTTCTCCACCCTAGCAGACTCTAAATGTTCCTCGTTCACTAACTCTTCTTCTTCTCCACTAGAGAACCCTTTTACCTACATTAGTGGTTCGTGAGTCTGCTCAAACAGGTTCACCAGAGGAACCTCTCTAAAGGTTCTCCCATTGCACATATGTCCAACCTCTCTGTCATTGATGCGTGTTCTATATGCACTAAAAACTCTCAATTAAATTGTCAACCTGGGATAAGTAAAATTAGAGTTGTAGCACTATATGTGCCAAGGCATAAAGGCTAGAGGTAGTATAGTCTAACTAAGTAAAGGGCTATCTGAGAACTAATCTATTCAAGCAAAGATTACTAATCATCAAACCCTACTAAGAAACTTAAACTATTTACCCTAAGTAACCTTTGAACAAAGGATTGATGGATAGTCCTAAGAAAGCAAATGAAAACCATACTTAAAGAAAATTAACTTAATCATGACAATAAGTAAAAGAAAACTATCTACCTAATAAGCAATAACAACAACAAAATACTTTAATTAACCTACTCAAATTCAATAAGCAACTATCCTATGAAAGCAAGTAAATAGACAAGCAACTACCCTATCAAAACAAAATAGACAAGCAAGCAACTACCCTATTAAAGCAAGTAAACAAGAAAGAAAACAACTAGCTAACCTATGATAACTTTTACAACAAGTAAACTAATCAAGATTACTCAATAAGCAACTAATCAAACTAATAAGGAAATGAACTCTATTCTTAAATTAAACTTCCTAATTACTTCTAATTTACGAAAGGAAATCTTAATTTGCTAAATTGAAAGCATCATGACAATAAAAGTAAATAACAACTAATCTATGATAAGAAAACTATTCTTTAATCTACCAAAGCAAGAAGACTATCTAACCTACAAAATTAAGGAAACTATCTTCTAATCTATAAAAGCAAGAAAACTCAAATATAGTGTTGATGATTATGTCTCCGATGTCTTATGATATCACGATGACATTTAACAATTAATGATAACTCAAGAAGGATAAACTCAATATTGACTTCGATAGCAAAGTGAAAAGTGTGAATTAGACAATCTAGTGAGAACTTAGCCATTATAGAAGCAACATCAACTATTCTGCATATCCATGTGATTGTTCAATCATGCATTAATCATCAACAATATAAAAAAAACACTATTTTATGAAATTCAATTGCATTCTATGATAATTAAGAAAATGTATACTAAGATTCATGACTGAAAACTAAACTCAATAATCAACTTTGAATTGAAATTGCAACCTAAATCTATAAAAGGAAATTGCATGAAATAAATGAGACTAATTCTATTTTAACAAATTTAATTGCAAATGAGGAAATACTCTTAAAACTCTTAGAATATAGAAGATGGTGTGCTCGTTTTACCATTGACGATACCCTTGTCACCCAACCACAGGCCGAAGCCTCCCTCCGAGCACCTTAACCTTGACCTGAGAATTCCTCCAGAAGCAAACCCTAGGCTAGATAGCCAAACAAAGGGCAACACATCTCTCCCCGAGGATAGAGCAACACAAAAGACTGATCAGATAGTCCCAAACCCTAGCCAAGAGATATCCAAACCAAATACTGAAACTTGTTGCTGCTGCAGCTACACCTGCAACCCTCCTCCAAACCTGCGCACCAACTACAACTGCAGTGCGCACCAACTGGGAAAAATGCAGTCCTGAGATTGTGACAAATGAGAACTGGCACCCTGTATTTATACTGGTTCTGCTAGATTTGTTGGGGCCGACTTCTCCTTCTGGATAGTGTCTATTCAGTATATTATTATTAATTCTGGCCGACTTCTTCTCTTGGAGGCTAATAGCCTAATATAAATTATCTTCTTGAGCTGACAAGGCTTCTAGGGTTATTAGCCAACTCATTAGGGTTTCTCTTGCTTCCCGGAGTCTTCTATTCTCATCAGGTTCACACATGGGGGTAAATACCTCCCGCAGCTACCATAATATTAACACTCCCTCCTAGCTAGAGAGGTATTTACAGGTAATGGACTTGAGCACAAAACATACTATTTACCCGGTAGCATCAATATAGTCATCTAGACTATTTCATGACTAGATCATGAGCATCACCATCACCGTCAGCTGCATCATCTCTCAAAACCATACTTCATCTGAGTAGTTAGATATGATGCTGGAATAGTCACTCTCACCATGGAGTGATACAAGAGGAGTAAAAGCTCTGAACTGTTTTCCATCTAGAAAATCTATGTTCATCATTCATCTGAATGATCATCTCCAATAATCTTTCGATAGTCTTCAAGGCAATTAGAACAAGGATAGAACACACCTATGTCTATTCATAGTAGTACACAACTACAATCCAATGGTTAACTACCACATCAAGTAACACACAAGTAATTGATCAGCAACGTATAGTTGCGAGAAGTGAAACACATTCAACACAGTAGTCCTCATCTACTGTCATATAGTCTTCATAACAAACATCTGAGAGCATCCTGCATAGAAACAATGTTATGATAAAAACTGTATCATCTGGGCCAATCTTTCACTCACGTCTGTGATATCTGAAAGAATGTCTGCCACCACACTAGTCTTCATCTGCATAGAAACAATGTTATCATAAAAACTGAATCAACTGGGCCAATCTTTCACTCACGTCTATGAGATCTGAAAGAGTGTCTTCCCTCAATATAGAATATCAACAATAATCATCTGGGCCAATCTTTCACTCATGTTTGTGAGATCTAAAAGAATGTCTTCCCTCAATATATAACATCAATAATAATCATCTGGGCCAATCTTTCACTCATGTCTGTGAGATCTGAAAGAATGTCTTCCCTCAATATATAATATCAATAATAGGCTATATGCCCCATTCTTCTCAACCAAGGAAGAAGGATTGTTTCTGATTTTTTAACCTGGACCATTTCCCACCCTGGGCCATTCTTCCGACACTAAACAAAGTGTAACCTAGAGAGAATGAGTCTGCCCTTGAGAAATGATTGGACCATTCCTTACGCTGGGCCATTCCTTCGACACTAAACAAAGTGTAACCTGGAAGGAATGAGTCTGCCCTAAGGAATGACTGTCCTAGACTATTCCCCACTCTAGGCCATTCTTCCGACACTAAACAAAGTGTAACCTGGAGAGAATGAGTCTACCCTCGAGGAATAACTATCCCTAATTGCTGACCCTGGAATACTCCCCACCCTAGGCCATTCCTCCGACACCAAACAAGGTGTAACCTGGAGCGAATGAGTCTGCCCTCGAGGAGTAACTGTCCAGACCATTCCCCACCCTAGGCCATTCCTCTAACACTAAACAAAGTGTATCCTGGAAAGAATGAGTCTGCCCTCGAGGAATGTTTGTCCTGCATCAACTTCCAAAACGGACGATTCTTTGAAACTGCTCACAACTGTGAACTTCAAAAGAATGACTGCCCAACGAGGCAGACCATTCTACTTGACCACTACTCAGAGTGACTGCCAAGAAGAATGACTTTCCTAGACCACTCCCCATAATGGGAAGTCATTGTCTATGATACATCAGCAATCAGTCTGCCTCCCATGTTAACTACAATGGGAAGCCACTGTCCATCAGAAATCTCAATCCACTTTCTGAACAGGAAAGCATCTGTCCAATCTGGACGTTTACAAAGATAAATGCTCCCTCCTAACTGGAGAGTTATTTCAATCACAAAAATAAATGTTTGCATACCTTATCTTGGAGAGTCTTCCCTTCCGGTTAATAGAGTTATTTCCACGAGCTCTAGCTTGGGTATGCAAGTTCTTTCATATTGAATACGGGATTTTACCAAAATGTATGCTTATCTTCTCATCTGTGGAGATATGTATTGGAGAATCACTTTCTCCTTTCTGGACTTCATCATGGATAATGTAATGCTTGTACTGTAGTCTGGAACATTGTAAAGGCTTCTTGTAGATGTGAACAATAGAGTATATCATAGTTGGAGGACTGGAACATATCCATGTGGCACTTCTTCTGTCATCATGAGATCTGATCTTCTGAATAGTCATCTTGATGTTATAAGAAATCTTCACCATGCTTCTGCTGTGCACTGGAGGTTCTCCACCAAGTTGTCTTCTTCTTATCTGCATACAGGAGTATCTTTCTGGTATGCCTCAAAGTCTTGATATTTCTCTGCATGCGCTCTTTACTTAATATCTTCTGGAGAACATTCTTTTCATTCATCTGATGTAGAATTCCAACTCATGGATGTTGCGAATGATATAATGACTCATGCAGTGATATTTTTGGTGTACTAGAACAATCAATCATCATAGTCTTCTCCCTCCATCTAGGAGAGCCTCTGGTTCTGGATCTTGCAATGCTTTTCATTCATAGGTTTTCCATACATTGTTCTTCATCACGACTTTCGGTTCTTCTACTTGATTGCTTTTAGTGAGTTCATATTAGGCTGGTAATCTTGTGATTCTTGATACAATGACTGGTTGTTCTGATTTCTCTTTATTTCTTGGAATCTTCATGTTCTTCTTCATGTTTCTTCTTTCTTTTCTTTAGCTCGGGACATTGATTTTTGTAGTGACCGTACTTCTGACAGTTGAAGCATTGTATTTCTGAAATGTCTTTCTCTTGATTTGGCTTCCTCCTTGAACCAAACTTCCTTTTGTTCTTGAATCTTGCTGTGAAGGCTTGATCATTGTACTTCTTTTGGGGTTTCTCTTTTACATTGATCCTTGATTCTTCTTGAGCACAGCAAGTCCAAAGTTCTTCAAATGTTGGGTACTCCTTCCTTGTGTTCATGCTTGCGGCAAATGCATCCCATGTCTTGGGAAGACCATTAAGTACTATGTTCACCAATTCCTTTTCTGAAGTGATCTCTTCAATAGCTTGTAGTTGATCTCTTAGCTGGGAGATCCTTAC
>ML783938.1:271119-317444 GCA_009831015.1 Picea engelmannii | reverse complement strand
TTTTCTGAAGTGATCTCTTCAATAGCTTGTAGTTGATCTCTTAGCTGGGAGATCCTTACAAAGTAGGATGTTATGCTGTCGTCATCATTCATCTTCATGTCACGGAGCTCATTCTTCAGACTCATAACTTGTCCAATATTTTTAATTGAGAAGAGATTTGTTAGGGCATCGTACATCTTCTTCGATGAGTCAAGATGGGAGATGTAGGGTATCAAGTGGTATTTTATGGAATCCACTATGATACTCATGGCATTGATGTCAACATCTTTGAACTTCTCCATAGCTGCAATGTTCTACGGTTCCTTCTCTTCTCCTTCTGTAAACTCTGGCTTCATGATCTTTCTTTTCACAATATCCATCACTTTATTCTTAGCAAAGAGGAGGTCAATCCTTGTCTTCCATGCTCTGAAGTTAGAAGCTCCATCTAGATTGTTCTCAGACTTCATAGAGTTCATCATGGATTGCTTGACTTGGTCAAACCTTAGATTTGACCAGAAATCCAAACTTCACATCTTAGCCTTCTGAGAGTACCAGAAGATGCGTTGGGCTAGGGCGCACTGATCTATCTAGAGATTAGGTCAATCTCGTCACTTAAGGTGCCTCGACAAGAGGTTTAGGTTTTCTGCAACTGCTTTTGCCGGTAACCCTAGCTGCAGTGCTTTTGGAAGCTGATCCTGCTAGTAACCCTAGCGGCAGTTCCTCAATGAGCTCAATGTCTAGCGGCTATGTTTCCTTCTAGTGTTTTAGGCTGACTGAAGGGGTGTGGCCCCATAACCTATTAGAATATAGAATATGGTGTGCTTGTTTTACCATTGACGATACCCTTGTCACCCAACCACAGGCCGAAGACTCCCTCCGAGCACCTTAACCTTGACCTGAGAATTCCTCCGGAAGAAAACCCTAGGCTAGATAGCCAAACAAAGGGCAGCACATCTCTACCCAAGGATAGCGCAACACAAAAGACTGATCAGATAGTCCCAAACCCTAGCCAAGAGATATCCAAACCAAATACTAAAACTTGTTGCTGCTGCAGCTGCAGCTGCAACCCTCCTCCAAACCTGCACACCAACTACAACTGCAGTGCGCACCAACTGGGAAAACTGCAGTCCTGAGATTGTGACAAATGAGAACTGGCGCCCTATATTTATACTGGTTCTGCCAGATTTGTTGGGGCCGACTTCTCCTGCTGGATAGTGTCTGTTTAGTATATTATTATTAATTCTGGCCGACTTCTTCTCTTGGAGGCTAATAGCCTAATATAAATTATCTTCTTGAGTCGACAAGGCTTCTAGGGTTATTAGCCAACTCATTAGGGTTTCTCTTGCTTCTCGGAGTCTTCTATTCTCATCAGGTTCACACATGGGGGTAAATAACTCCCGCAGCTACCATAATATTAACAAAAACAACATATGACAAGAAATTAAATAAGCAAACTACATAACAACTAGATAAACAAATTTAAATAGCAATTAGATAAGAAAACTAGAGATGAAAACTAAAACTAACAACTGTCCATCCACCGAAACTTGTCAAAGAAACCATGAACTAAATACTCTGTTTTAACTCTGTTTTTAAACTCTATTTCAGCATATAAAAAATCTAAATATCATCTAATTACACATAGGGGTTAGTATCTAAAATTGCAAGTTTATTTCCTATCAATTAAAAGGTCATTGCATATTCACACTAGCCTCCATAATGACCTGCAAAACTGAACTGAAACAATTAAATTATGAACAACAATTTACACAGTAAATAAAGATAATAAAACTCATGTACAGGAAACAAAATAAATGATGATTACACTATATGAATTCATAAGATATTTGACTAAATATTCACCCAGACTACTAGTGGTCCCCCCAGCAGGTCATGGCTACTCTTCAAGGACAAGTCACGAGCTCAATTAACACAATTTCAACATTTAAAATAAAAAACGTAGTTTTACACGGTTTTAGCAAATATGTCTAGAATTGGCAAAACATAGATTAACTATTCTTTTGATCTTCTCCCTATTTATTTTTCTGACCACTGAGGTGGTATTTATAGATTTACAAGCTGAGAGGTCAACCAATGGGAGGGTCGACCTCCTCTAAAAACAACAAATTACATTAAATGTGTTTTAACCGCCGACGACTTCTAGAAACTAAGTGAGCCAATAAATTCCTAGTATAACAACCCAATCTGAGTTGTTAGAAGCTCATTAGTTGGAGGCCACGAGCACGAACAAAACCCATGTCACTAATTTTCCCATCATTGGTCGTCGATATGATAACCGCCAATCGCCCATAGTTTTTGTGCAAGACGGAGTGTCAAATGGAGTGTTAGATGGAGTACCAGATGCAGAATTGAAAACCACGAACTCATCTCAATCCATTTATAATTTCAGGAAACAGCTCACAAGGGACCTAATTGGGAATATTGTGCACAAAACCCATGTGCTGGATTTTTCATATTCCACTTCAGCCTCCCAAAAATCAATATTTAAGTTAACTGCCTGTAATAGTGTTAGATGAAGTAGTAGATGGAGTATCGGATGAAGTGTCAGATGAAAAAATGACCTACGATTTTTCTCTATGACACACAGAACGCGAATTGGTTTCCTAAAATCATAAAAACATGATGAATTATACTCAAAATCATCATAAAACATGAATCATACATACTTGGTATGAACCACGACGATTTAACACAAAAACACGTCAAAACTCTTAAAAACAGGAAAATGCACATACAATACTGGCCAAAAAGGATCTAATTAGCATCATCAAATTAACCATATCGAAGGCCCAACATTACCCCCACACCTAAATTTTTGCAGGTCCCACTGCAAACAAAAATGATTCACCCAACATGACTAGACTTGCGAAAGAAGGGGTGGATTAGCTTTAGAAGCTTTTATCTTGGGCCTTTTGTGATGTTTCAATTGTATCCAGAGACTATTATTGGTGGAATTCATATAATCAACCAAATGTTGTACATAATTCATCTTGGCTTGTAGGACAACGTTATCATGGCGTAAATGACGATTCAGTGTTTCATGCTCTCTAAGCTTGAACTGGAGGGTTTGGAGTTTTTGGAGGCTGCTGATGACATGTGAGGAATCCATGAGATGTATATTATACCTTTTATCCTTTAAACCATGCAAAACAAAAATTTTACCTCTGTAAAATTAGTTCCAAAAGTGACTTCCTAGAAGCGCAACAATTCTAGCCCGATGAACTTGTGAAAAGTAGGTATCAAAGTGACACTTGTAACTAAAAGACAATAACTCCTATGTAAAAAATGAGAGAGGTTTTTTTTTTTTGAATATTTCCTTGATAAAAACCTCTATTGGTTTTCAAAACTTCACTTTCAGTTGTTAGGAAAACATGAAAAGAAAACATGACTAAAACAGGAAAAACTGAGTGTTTTATTTTCTGAAAAAACTAGGTATCTAAGAGAATTGAATATATCCCAAACCATAACATATAATAAAAACCTGAGAGTGGTTATTGTTTTTGGTTATTTTATGAACCCAAACCTCCTCTAGGTTTAAAAAATAATTTCTCATTTGTTCATAATCCAATCTTGAAGTTGGTTACTCACAAATTATAGAAACGCAACGTGCTCTCAGCAGAAATGCAGTGTGGTCTTTGAGAGGGTGTTTGGAGGCCTTCCCAAAGGAGGTTTGGGCTAAAAGTGGTATGTTTGGAAATTCTACGATGTCTTCTACACAATGGAACCATCAAGAACTGCAAATGCCTTCTCCAAACCTCTAAAAAACTGACTTGAAGTCAAGCTATCCAAATGTGCGGAAACCCTCCTATAACAACTGTATTTGGGGAATTTCTCTCAAATAATAACACCTGCGAATAAAATGAAGGATTTTTTTGTTTCTTGGTCTATGATTAACAAAAATCTCTTTCACTTTTGTCAAATTCATCTTCCTTAATTCAGAAACCAATTTTGAAGTAGAACTTTGACCAAGACAATCATTTGAAAATTTATGACAAGGAATGATGACATGACCATGATGAAAATTTATGACCTTGGATGAGTGGAAGGAGTAGTAAGGAAACCTAGACACACAAATTACCATTTTACAACCAAGATATGTCAAATTTTATTTGCGATTTTTATTTTGAAAATATAACAATTTGACCTAATAACCCTATCGATCACATGAAAGAGTAAATTTGATCACTGGTGACTAATAGATACTAACAAAAGGCTTGGTTTGTACTAGTAGGCATGGTGACAAGGATAATTTGTATTTCCTATCATCAATCTATAACAATTCAAACAATTGTTCCTCTTTTCATCAACTTGTAATACAAATGGAAGTAAGTATTTAACAGTTGTTATCGCTCTGTATTTGTCACAAAGAGTAGTTAAGTATAAGCAGTCTTCTATAGAATAAACATAAAAATGTACAGCAAGATTATAACACACACAATGATGTCAGAAATATAGAATTTAGCATACCAATACAAACAACTGCTGATATAATATCCCAAGACATTGTAAAAAGACAGTATGATAGAATTTTGACAGAAATCCTACTTCCTCTTCTCATGGATTTTTATACAAATGGGAAGTTCTTAGCATTTTTTATCTCAGAAAACTCCCCCCGGACCGAAGATATGGCACGTCCTTGTGCCATAAATTAGCAATAGGCTTCTTGGTCTTTACTGTTTTTAGAGGGGGGTTAGAAATAGGCTTCTTGGTCTTCTTGCCCAATGAGGTTGCAGGGGTATCAACACGTTTCTTGGAATTTTGGTTTGGTAAAGGAATATCTTGAGCATGAGGGTTTGGGTGGAGTAACAGTCCCTAGATCAAGTGTCTTCTTGCTAGTCTTGATTGTAATATAAGGGTTTGCAAATTGGTAAATGAACTCATCCCACGTTTTCTCCAACTCAGCTAAGACAAGTAGTTTGATACGGCCATGGTGAAATAAGTTGTTATGGGGATTAGTTACATTCGTCCTTACTTGGGAAGACATCTTCTCGAGACTCTTTAAGAAGTAAAAGGGAAAATTCAATGGCTTATTAAACTGAAAGTGAGCTAATAATTGAAAATGAGATGCTTTAAAGACGGAATATCTACCTTCACATGTGATCAATCTGGTGATGACTATGAGAGGGTTGATTATCTCCTCTTTTATCCACTCTTTGGAGTATCCCTTACCTCCAGAGATGTCCTGAAATTTGGGTTTGAAAACATGATTATAGATTTCTCTTGGCAACTGATGGTGTTTAAACCAGCGGTCTCCAACTCTTGGGAGATTTTTGGTTGAGGTAATTGATTCCACAAAGACCATGAACACAGTGAATAGGAGCAGAGGTAGGATAAGAGTGTTCCATTATTATTTGTTTTTCCATCGTGCTCACACAATCCATTCACCTATCTCACATTTTATAAGGCATGTATTCATGACTCTGTAATGAATAGTCTGTAACAACAATAAACCAGTTAAGTGATCTGTTAAGGAAATGTACAGCAATTTATAACACACATGGAATTAGCATTTCGAAGAAATAAAATGATTGTTGATGTAATAACCTGTATCATGAAAACAATACACATAAACTTTTACAAAGATTTACTTCTTCTAGGCAATGTTATCATTTGTCAACTCATGAACCCCTCCCCCACACCTAAGTATTGTGACACCTCACAATAAAAATTATAGGAAACCAATCAGTTCTCCCAATAGCCGAATATTTATAGCTTGTTAAGTGTAGAGATAAATTTCACAGATTGGTCTGATGAGACAGTTAAAATATGGCCCCACCTATAGGATAAGAGATCCTATATATAGATAAGAAGAGTTAGGCAAGAGAGTTTCAAGATAGTCTCAAAGTTAGTTCCCAATAGAAAATTTATGGAGTTCATTAACCTTATCTTAACCATACATACTTCATGTCGACTTTGTCTACAAGTAATGTTTTACATGAGGACAAGTTTAAATTTATTATTTATTTTTGTTAGATTACCATCCTCGCTAGATAGAACGCCCCACTGCCAACAAGGTTGTTTAGTACTCTGGCGGGTTTACCTTGTCATACAATAGGCCAGTACGCACTGCCAGTAGACTTGTTCAGTATCCCAGTGGGTTAGCCTCTTACACCCTCAAAGACTGGCCCTCCATATTTTAAGATTTTAGTATAATATTGTTTTATGCAAGAATATGGGGGGACAACTGTGGAAAAAAAATTATTTTGTTTTATTGGGATGGTATTTATGTTGGAGGATGACTTTCCATTATATATATTCCTTAGTGATTGTGCTAATGTAAGGGGTACTTAAGCAGACATAGCCTATCTAAAGATATGATATAATCAAGTATTTTAGTGTGTAGTGGATGGTACCATTGGGAAATAACAGAAAGGTATCTTTGGGCTCAAATCACTTTCTTCTTTTGTAAGTTATTGTGATTTTTCCATGACTAACTGCTAATCAGACATCCTTATTACTCTTTAATAAAGATACTTTACTTACTTACTCAGTTTTCTTTGTGAAACTAAATGAGAGACCTCTAGGATTGATGGTTATGGTATCACTTCCTTATACAGTGGTGAAGTTTTTCAAGAGCAGTTGCTTCTTAAGATGCCTTGAGAAAAAGAAGATGGAAATATTTTGCAAAAACATGGCTAACTACGACAAGTCATTATTCTTTTGATTCTTAGCAGACAACAAGGTTCAAGTATAGCAATGTTTTGAAGAAAAATTCTTCTTTCATATCTCCTTGAAATTGTCTACTGCTGGTGAAATAAATACCTGCAGAAATCTCTAGGACTATTTGTCAAAAACCATACTCTAAAATATCAATGAGATCAAGTCACTGGAACATGTATCTCATAGTTTTTTTATTAAAAATAAAATGTAAAATGAGGTTCCATTAGACTTTAAGATAAACTAACAACGTGCAATTTTTATTTACTATCCTACCCTACCTAAAAAAAAAGGAAAATATTTATTCAAGTGTAAGAACTTTTCCAATGTAACCATGTGCAAAGCAAGATAAGAAACATACTCATATCTGCATATGAAAAAGTTACCACAGTGATTACCTGGATATGAAGAATCAACCAACTTATTTGTTCTGGTAGAAGGTGTTGAAGAAGAGAATATTATTGTGGCCTGATGACCTCTTGAAACCAAATTTCAATGTAATCTTGATGTTTATCAACAATAATTTCTATGCTCTCCTTCATCATGCTATGCAGATCCTCTTCTTCTGGATGATTGATTTATGAAGTACATAAAGTATCCACTGAGATGGATGTTGAGAACTCCTCAATCTCAGGTCTTAGTGATTTCTCTCCACTAGATGTAGTCCATAAGTTTTTAGCTTCCTTCACAGTTTGGCAAGGAAAATCATTTTGTAGCTCATGGGACCTTGATTCTTCTAATATTTCTGGAGAGGTAGATACACTTTTGGTTGTTGCTAAAATATGTTCTTCTTGAAAAGAATAAATCTATGTTGTTGCTAGCATTTGAGAAAGTTCTCTCAAGCTAATGGTTTCTTCTTAGTTCATTTTATTGGTTGATGGATCCTGCCTCACATAGGGATTAGTGTCTAGGGTTCTTAAAACACCCAAATGTTTTTTTATTATTATAGATTGTTTAAGATTTTTTTTTTTAATCACAACTACCTAAAATATGAAAGACATATTTAAAGAATATTTGTGCAAACCAAACACACCATGCTTGCATAGGTGTGGGGGTCCAAAATTGGAAACCCGAAGGTAGTTTCAGTTTGGTTTCCAGCTTCTTATCTCTCCTCCTATCTTACATTATTGTTATCCTCATGATCATCGATACTGGTTTGGTTTCCAAACAAAGAGTACTTAAGTGTTTTTATTCTTGAAGAGAACAAGGTGTCCCTCTGATGGTAAGGTCTTCCTATTGTTTGGGTGTCTGGGACTCTACTCGGTCCGGTTGAGATTATTGGTGCCAAAGTTTATGTGTCAAGTTGAGAGACAATTATGTTGGCTAAACTACCAAACAAGGTATTCATTTGTTTAGGGCCTATGATGTCTTCAAATTTAGGATCTCCTGATGGTGGTAAGAAAATAAAGGTTGTATTGTTTGGTTTTGTGGAAGGCTTGAGTGGTTTTGTCTCCTATCCCACTATTACTATTGCTTCAATTTTTTGTTCTATAGTGCTCCCTATGTTAGTCTCTTCATAGACTACTTTAGCTCTTTGGGTTGAGCTAATTCATATTTTTCAGTATCAGTCTACGGAATTTATGAGTGGAACGTTCCTTCCCACAAAAAAATCGGAAGGATCCTTGGTTGAAAGGTATGATTTAGATTTAATGTATCTACCTTTTGGGTCTCTAGGTATGTTCATGAAAGAAAACAAAAAGAAAAAGAAAAACTACCATTGGGTTTGGGGGAACCTGTTATAGCATATGCACAGGTTCTTACCTCTTGTCTTAAAGTTCCCCTTCCACCAAACTAATGTTAAGGTTTAGAAGGGATTTATTTCCTAACTATTTCCTACCTTGAGACAACTCCCCGACAATGGAGCCAAAAATGATGGGTGTTCTATATGCACTAAAAACAAACTAAAAACCCTCAATTAAATTGTCAACCCAGAGTAAGTAAACTTAGAGTTGTAGCACTATATGTGCCAAGGAAAAAAGGCTAGAGGTAGTATAGTCTAACTAAGGAAAGGGTTATCTGAGAACTAATCTATTCAAGAAAAGACTACTAATGATCAAACCCTACTAAGAAACTTAAATTATTTACCCTAAGTAACCTTTGAAAAAAGGATCGATGGATAGTCCTAAGAAAGAAAATGAAAACCCTACTTAAATCAAATTAACTTAATCATGACAATAAGAAAAAGCAAACTATCTACCTAATAAGCAATAAAAACAACAAACTACTTTATTAACCTACTCAAATTCAATAAGCAACAATCCTATGAAAGCAATTAAATAGACAAGAAACTACCCTATCAAAACAAAATAGAAAAGAAGGCAACTACCCTATTAAAGAAATTAAACAAGCAAGCAAACAACTAGCTAACCTATGATAACTTTTACAATAGGTAAACTAATCAAACCAATAAGCAATTCAACTCTATTCTTAAATTAAAATTCCTAATTACTTCTAATTTACGAAAGGAAATCATAATCTACTAAATTGAAAGCATCATGACAATAAAAGTAAAAAACAACTAATCTATGATAAGAAAACTATTCTTTAATCTACCAAAGAAAGAAGACTATCTAACCTACAAAAGCAAGGAAACTATCTTCTAATCTATAAAAGCAAGAAAACTCAAATATAGTGTTGATGATTATGTCTCCGATGTATTATGATATCACGATGGCATTTAACAATTAACGATAATTCAAGAGGGATAAACTCAATATTGACTTCGATAGCAAAGTGAAAAGTGTGAATTATACAATCCAGTGAGAACTTAGCCATTATAGAAACAACATCAACTATCCTACATATCCATGTGATTGTTCAATCATGCATTAATAATCAACAATATAAAAAAAAATACTCTTCTATGAAATTCAATTGCATTTTATGTTAATTAAGCAAATCCATACTACTTAGATTCATGACTGAAAACTAAACTCAATAATCAACTTTGAATTGAAATTGCAACCTAAATCTATAAAAGGAAATTGCATGAAATAAATGAGACTAATTCTATTTTAACAAATTAAATTGCAAATGAGGAAATACTCTTAAAACAACACATGACAAGAAATTAAATAAGCAAACTACACAACAACTAGATAAGAAAATTTAAATAGCAATTAGATAAGCAAACTGGAAATGAAAACTAAAACTAACAACTATCCATCCACCGAAACTTGCCAAAGAAACCATGAACTAAATACTATGTTTTAACTCTATTTTTAAACTCTATTTCAGCATGTGAAAAATCTAAATATCATCTAATTACAAAGAGGGGTTAGTATCTAAACTTGCAAGTTTATTTCCTATCAATTAAAAGGTCATTGTATATTCACACTAGCCTCCATAATAACCTGTAAAAGTGAACTAAAACAATTAAATTATGAACAACAATTTACACAGTAAATAAATATAATAAAACTCATGTACAAGAAACAAAAGAAATGACGATTACACTATATGAATTCATAAGCTAATTGACTAAGTATTCAACCAAACTGTTGGTGGGTGATGCAGGAGCATCTCTCCACGTTAGCCAGCCAGCCAGTCAGCCACGTCAGCGAATTCAAATCGTGTGTTGAAGAGAGGCGCAGCCTCATTTAAAATTTGAATGAATGTAATTAAATTTCTTAGGTTGCTGAGCCATAGAGTCGTGCCTTTATGCAGGCGTAAGTAGATAGGCCTTTAATGTTTGTAAGGTTGAGATCTAGATCCAGATAGTGGACTAGACAGCCCATTCAATGTGATTGAATAGGGTAGGTAGATTGGAGGGAAGACATCTAAGAGCCCCCTCAGGTAAAAGAGATTTTGTATCTCATTTTGGAGTAAGTTGAGGTGTAGTTGAAGAGGATCTGCGAGTAGAGAGAAGAAGAGAAGAGCTGAGACCTTGTTATAGAATGTGCTCAGGAACACCTTGTAAATACAAGCATTTGCCATTTTAATACAAACAGAGAAGTTTTTCCTGCATGTATTCTGTGTTGAATGGATGTCTTTGAGTGTTCTTTATATGTTGTGAATGTATGCTAGGAATTTGCAGGTTGTTTTGATTTCAGGGGAAGGTCTTTGAGGCTTCATACCAGGAGGTTGTGACAAGACACTGCGGGTTCTGATAGCCGTGCACAGAGGTTGCACTTCTGAATAGTGCGGGTTCAGACAAAGACGTGCTGCGGCACAAGAACTGGAATCAACAACTCAGGAGAAGACCTCAAGGTTGTTGAATACCTTGGAGGTAAGGCTATGTGGGAGAAGACACAGTTGCAGACAAAAACTCTGTTGTGAGTTCTATAGAGCTCTTCCAAGTGGGCATTGAGCATATGCATAGTGGTGCATTTGAAGGAACTCTGTTGTGAGTTCAGTCAAAAGAAACAAAATCACTGAGGATTCTGAGAGCTCTGCCAGGTGGGCATTGAGCGAGTGAAAGGAGAGGATACTCTGCTAGGTGGGCATCGAGTAAGTGTGAAAACAAACACAGGAAGAAGAGAACTCTTTGAGTTCTGTGATTTGAAGAAGAATCCACTAAGGGATCTTCACAGGGTTGCTGAACACCCTGCAACATTCAACAAAAAGTTGCTTGAGGCAGAGGATAGCCTGGAGGGCATCCCAACATTCTCCATCTGCAGGAGAAAGGAAGAAAGACAAAATCCCTTAGGGGTCTGAGTGGTTGAGAGGCTCAGGAGAGGCAGCACCGTGTGTACGTGAAGACTCTGTAAGGAGTGCAGGAGTCAGAGAATCCCTTGAGGAATCGCGAATTGAAGCTCAGGACAGATAGCACCAGCGCATGCATAAGAAGACTCTATAGGAGTACAGATGTCGGAATCCTTCAAGGATTCGAGAGGAGCAAGCTCAGGAGGAACAATGTTTTTATACGCACGGCAAAGCCCAGGATTGTGGAGTTCGCAGAGAGGAAAAGAGGACAAAGGTCGAGGCCTTTGAGTTTTCGAAAATTCTTCCAAATGTAGGAAGAAAGTGGGCAAGCTCAGGAGGGAGCACAGCAGTCGTTGGATCGACGAGAGAAGGAGATCTAGACCGTTGGTTTTCACGTCCAGGGAGTAGCCGGAGGAGCGCACTGAGGAAGAATGGATCTGGACCGTCGGATCTTGATCCAGAGACCCGATAGCCGTCGGATCTGTAGAGAGTTGCGAGGGAGTTAACCTCGTGAACAGGAGGAAAAAAGTCCCGAGGGAAGTCCCGACACATATCGGGATATCGAGGCATCGGGAATCGACATATCGACATTCCCATGGATAGGAGATCGGGTAAGTCCACCCTGAAAACCCTGACACGAATCTGGACCGTCCATTTGAGAGAGGACGCGTGTCACGCAATCATCCATTTCAGAGATTCAGGGACTAGACATTGGGATATCGGTGCTCGGGAAATCGGAGTTCTCGAGGTCGAAAGAGTCAGGACATCAGAAGTCTCGAAATCACGAGAGACAATCAGGGTCATCCATCATAGGAGGACGCGTGGCAGTGATCATAGCTTCCAGGAAAGGTCCTGATAGGAGAGCCACATCGGCATCATCGAAGATTGGGATATCAGGAATCCTGTGGACACGAGGTTTATGCATTTCGACATTGCGATGTCTGAAACCCCGATAGGAGACAAGGCTGCGGTCTTGTGAGATAGTGGTCATATGGACCAAGAGCTTAGCCAGGAGGGCTAACGCGTAAAGCACCGTATCGGAAAATCGGTGATCGGGAGATCGTGGGGACAGAGGTTCGTGATATCAATGATCGTGAAACCCTGAATCTCGATAAGGTGATAAGGTGCGGTCTTATGAGAACTAGTCACATGGACTAGGATTTTAGCCAGGAGGGGCTAAGACCGAAAGGAGCGCATCGACAAATCAGAGTTTGAGAGTTCAAGAGAACAAGAACTCCTGACATCGGGAAACACGAAACCCCAAAACCTGAAACTGAGTCGGGGAAGATCATGGTTGAGTGCAGAGAGTTGTGTGGTTGAATTAAGGACCTGTGGATCGAGTTTTCATCGGGGATTCCAACAAGGAATCGAATGAGCTAATTCGGCTCAAAGGAGCTAATTGAACGATCCTGTGAGCAGGAGAGCGCGATGAGGTGGAGGTCGTGTGTCCTCATAATGCATTAAGTGGTATCAGAGCAGGGAATTCATCTGTATATTTCAGGTGAAGAGAGAAGGTAAAGGAAGAAGACAGAGTACTGAAACTCTGTAAGGATTTGTTTGTAGGTAGGAAAGCAACGATTGAGAAAGAAGTCAGGGGGACTGTAGGATGAAGCTGGTAACACTCTTAGTGCAGAGTGATAGTGGAAGGTTTGCTAGGAAAGTAGATAGAGACACCACCATGGTTACTAAAGGCCATAGGCATGCTGGGAGGAAGAGCAAAGCAGAAAAGCTTGCAGAGATGGATAAAGAGCTCTATGAAATAAGGGCAGACATAGAAAAGATCGAATTGAAGATGCGGCAGGATAAGAAGCCAAGATGGGTGTATGAATGGCCCATGAAGGAGTCGAAGGAAAAATGGCCAGTCAAGGAGTTGATGGTCAGAAGACAACGCAGGTTGTTAAGAGGATGGTTGAGGTATGCTGAAAACCTCAAGACCATAGAAGAAGAAATGGTTCAGGTGTGTGAACCAGAGACTGGGAGAGGTCTCAGTGATGGAGAAAATGAATTGGGATCGGCTGAAGATCTCAAGCATTGCCAGGAGGGCAGGGAGGAAATTCTAGTTTTCCAGGTGGGCAACAAGTTGAGATCGTTGCGGGATCTCATGGACTGTCAGGAGGATAGCCAAGGAATTTCACATTGCCAACGGGGCAATGAAATGAGATCATTGTGGGATCTCGAAGACTACCAAGAGGGCAACAAGGACATCCCATATTTCCAGGTGGGCAGGGATGAGCATGTGAGTTGGAATCAGCCTGAGGAGTTGATAGAGCAGATGAGCTCAAAGGTGAGTTTGGATCAGCATGTGCAACTGACAAAGGAGGAAGATATGAGAGTTCTTCTAATGATTGGGGGAATTCAAGTATTCCTGCCACTTGCCCCGGAGGAGGCAGAAATCTGTGTTGCAGGTGCAGCAAAAACAGAAGAAGAACAGTCAGTTGAGACTATCATAAAGGAAGGGGAGAAGACTTTGGAAGATGCCCTAGCAGAAAGAGAGGATGATGAGCATTCTGAGGAATGGCTCAATATTTTCAGCAATGAAGCTGAAAAGACTGCAACATGGGAATTTGCAGTAGCAGAAGAAAAGGCAGACAGCATTAGCTTGGCTAATCTGTGGGAATAAATTGAATCCTTGGAAGAGAGGGTGAAAGTGCAGAGCGTGCAAATCCAACAGGTAAAGTTGGAAGCTGATGAACAAGGCATGGGAGATCACAGTGATCTGCTCATGTGCCAAAAAAATTTGCAGCTGGGGAGACTGCAAAAACAGAGCCAACCACTGGAGCAGCTGGATGCAGTGATCGAAGAGATCAAGAGGATGATGTTGAGGTTAGCAGAAACTGCTAGTAAGGAGAAGCTGAGTAGAGGGAAGGAAGCAACAACAGTGCAGTAGAAGTAGCAGCAGAAAATAGATGGAGCAGATGAACAACTCCAGAGGATGATTTGGCATCCAGGAGGATTTCCAAAGCTGAGAGATGGGAAGCTCATGAGCAGGAGCTCATGAATTTTGCAGTTGAGGAGTATGATGTAGGAGCATCTCTCCACGTCAGCCAACTATCCATCCAGCCACGTCAGTGAATTCAAATCACATGTTGAAGAGAGGCACAGCCTCATTTAAAATTTGAATGAATGTAATTTAATTTCTTAGGCTGTTGAGCCATAGAGTCGTGCCTTTGTGCAGGCGTAAGTAGATAGGACTTTAATGTTTGTAAGGCTGAGATCTAGATCTAGATAGTGGACTAGACAACCCATTCAATGTGATTGAATAGGGTAGGTAGATTGGAGAGAAGAGCTCTAAGAGCCCCCTCAGGTAAAAGAGATTTTGTATCTCATTTTGGAGTAACTTGAGTTGTAGTTGAAGAGGATCTATGAGCAGAGAGAAGAAGAGAAGAGCCGAGACCTTGTTACAGGCCGTGCTTAGGAACACCTTGTAAATACAGGCATTTTCCATTTTAATACAAACAGAGCAGTTTTTCCTGCATGTATTCTGTGTTGAATGGATGTCTGTGAGTGTTATTTATATGTTGTGAATGTATGCTAGGAATTTGCAGGTTGTTTGGATTTCAGGGGAAGGTCTTTGAGGCTTCATACCAGGAGGGTGTGACAGGACACTACGGGTTCTGATAACCGTGCACAGAGGTTGCACTTCTGAATACTGTGGGTTTAGACAAAGACATGTTGCGGCACAAGAACTGGAATCAATAACTCAGGAGAAGACCTCAAGGTTGCTGAATACCTTGGTGGCAAGGCTATGTGGGAGAAGACACAGTTGCAGACAGAAAATCTGTTGTGAGTTTTGTAGAGCTCTGCCAAGTGGGCATTAAGCATATGCACAGTGAGTTCAGTCAGAAGAAACAGAATCACTGAGGATTCTGAAAGCTCTGCTAGGTGGGCATTGAGAGAGTTAAAGGAGAGGATACTCTGCCAGGTGGGCATCGAGTAAGTGTGCAGACAGACACAGGAAGAAGAGAACTCTTTGAGTTATGTGATTTGAAGAAGAATCCACTGAGGGATCTTCACAGGGTTGTTGAACACCCTGCAACATTCAGCAAGAAGTTGCTTGAGGCAGAGGATAGCCTGGAGGGCATCCCAACATTCCCCATCTGTAGGAAAAAGGAAGAAAGACAAAATCCCTTAGGGGTCTGAGTGGTTGAGATGCTCAGGAGAGGCAACACCGTGTGTGTGTGAAGACTCTGCAAGGAGTGCAGGAGTCAGAGAATCCCTTGAGGAATCGGGAATCAAAGCTCAGGACAGATAGAACAAGTGCATGCATAAGAAGACTCTATAGGAGTATAGACACCGGAATCCTTCAAGGATTCGAGAGGAGAAAGCTCAGGAGAAACAATGTTTTTATGCGCACAACGAAGCCTAGGATTGTGGAGTTCCTAGAGAGAAAAAGAGGACAAAGGTCAAGGCCTTTGAGTTTTGGAAAATTCTTCCAAGTGTAGGAATAAAGTACACAAGCTCAGGAGGGAGCACAGCAGCCGTCGGATCAACAAGAGAAGGAGATCTAGACCATTGGTTTTCACGTCCAGGGAGCAGCCAGAGGAGCGCACTGAGGAAGAATGGATCTGGACCGTCGGATCTTGATCCAGAGACCCGACAGCCGTCAGATCTGTAGAGAGTTGCGAGGGAGTTAACCTCATGAACAGGAAGATAAAAGTCCTGAGGGAAGTCCCGACACATATCGAGATATCGAGGCATCGGGAATCGGCATATCGGCATTCCCGTGGATAGAAGATTGGGTAAGTCCACCCTGAAAACCCTGACACGAATCTGGACCGTCCATCTAAGAGAGGACACGTGTCACGCGATCATCCATTTTGGAGATCCGGGCACTAGACATCGGGATATCGGTGCTAGGGAAATTGGAGTTCTTGAGGTCGAAAGAGTCGGGACATCAGAAGTCTCGAAATCGTGAGAGACAATCAGGGTCGTCCATCATAGGAGGATGCATGGTAGTGATCATAGCTTTCGGGAAAGGTCCTGATAGGAGAGCCACATCGACATCATTGAAGATCGGGATATCGGGAATCATGTGGACACGAGGTTTATGCATTTTGGCATTGCGATGTTCGAAACCTCGATAGGAGACAAGGCTGCGGTCTTGTGAGATAGTGGTCATATGGACCAAGAGCTTAGCCAGGATGGCTAACGCGTAAAGCGTCATATCGGCAAATCGCGAAACCCCAAATCACGATAAGGTGATAAGGCTGCGGTCTTATGAGAACTAGTCACATGGACTAGGAGTTTAGCCAGGAGGGCTAAGACCGAAAGGAGCGCATCGAAAAATCAGAGTTCGAGAGTTCAAGAGAACAGGAACTCCTGACATCGGGAAACATGAAACCCTGAAACCCGAAACTGAGTCGAAGAAGATCACTGTTGAGTGCAAAGAGCCATGTGGTTGAATTAAGGACCTGTGGATCGGGTTTTCATCGGGGATTCCAGCAGGGAATCGAATGAGCTAATTCGGCTCAAAGGAGCTAATTGAACGATCCTGTCAGCAGGAGAGCGTGACGAGGTGGAGGTTGTGCACCTCACTGCATCACTGGGCCTCCCAACAGGTTGTGGCTACTCTTCAAGGACAAATCACGAGCTTAGTTAACACAATTTTAACATTTAAAATCAAAACCACAGTTTTACATAGTTTTAGCAAATATGTCTGGAATTGGAAAAACAAAGATTAATTATTTTTCTGATCTTCTCCCTAACTATTTTTCTGACCGCTGAGGTGGTATTTATAGATTAACAAGCTAAGAGGTCAACCACTGGGAGGGTCGACCTCCTCTAAAAACAACAAATTACATTAAATGTGTTTTAACTGCCGGTGACTTCTAGAAACTAAGTGAGCCAATAAACGCTGAGTATAACAACCCAATATGAGTTATTAGAATCTCAATATATGGAGGCCATGAGAACGAAGAAAACCCATGTCATTTATTTTCCCATCACTGTTCGTGGATATGATAACCGCCAACTTGCCCATAGTTTTAGTGCAAGACGAAGTGTCAAACGGAGTGTTGGATGGAGTACCGGATGCAGAATTGAAAACCACGAACTACTCTTAATCCATTTAGAATTTCAGGAAACGGCCTGCCATCAACCTAATTGGGAATATTGCACACAAAACCCATGTGTCAGATTTTTTAGATTCCACTTCATCCTCCCAAAAATAAATATTTAAGTTAACAACCTGTAATATTGTCGGATGAAGTACCGGATGGAGTACCAAATGGAGTGTCGGATGCAAAAACAACCTGCGATTTTTCCCTATGACACACACAACATGAATTAGTTTCTTGAAATCATAAAAACATGCTGAATTATACTCAAAATCATCATAAAACATGAATCATACATACCTGGTATGAACCACGACTATTTAACAGAAAAACTCTTCAAAACTCTTCAAAACAGGAAAATGCACATACAATATTGGCCAAAAAGGATCTAATCAACATCATTAAATTAACCATATTGTAGGCCCAATAGTTGTTGTCATTGTATGAATTTTTGAACATCATCTTTTCGATCTGACCAACTACTGTATCAGCTTTGTCCTCAAGAGAAACAACCTCGAGACCCAATTCTTTGTACCTTGACCTCGTTGGGGACATGCATTAAGATGACAAGGAGCAGACTGCTCTAATACCACTGATATGAATTTTATGATCAGAATGAAATGAATATAGATTATTAAAAGATGCTTAACACAGAATAACATAGATACAGTAAAACCAGTTTTCTATTCAATAAGGAAATAAGTTGAAACTATAAAATGCAACGGAAAACAAGCTTGCTAGAATGGTGGCGTCTTATCTCTAAGAAGAGATGTGACGGCTACGTTCATTCACAAGAATATGGTTACAATGAGGCTCTGAAGGCCTTTTTACAGTAAACGGGAATGTCAAAATCCCTATACATCCAAAAACCTAGCCCTAGGAGATGAAGCGCCAAAAGTCATGTGGGCCCCATTTGGGTAAGTTAGTACACAACTTCCCATGTCATAAGTTTTGCATACGATCTTTGTTTTAGGCACATGATAGCCCATTGGAAAGGTATATCCAAAGACTACACATTTTTTCGTGATCAATCAAAGGGAATTTTTAATTGTGGCGAGCCCTAAAAACGTTGTTTAGGGCCTCAAAATGGCCCCACAAGTCAGGGACCCAAAAACTAGGAAAACAACTGTCAAACTGGAAAATTGCCAAAATGAACCAGTTGGAATAGGTGGGAGGCCACTGACATCCACTTGGATCATATAATACTAAGTGTTTCATACACTTAGAGAGAAACAAAGAAGAGAATAAATTATGGAGCTTGGAAGATTCGGCCCTTGGAAAATTATTGAATAAAATAATAATTTTTGTAACCCCATCCTCGTCCACCTCATGCCCAGTCAACACTGAGACATCATTGAGTCATTGTTGAGTAATATCCCACATGTCAAAAACTCATTAGATTCCAAATATAAACAATAATACGTCGCAATGTGTCACAAAATGCCCAGTCAACACTAAGTCGTTGCTCAATCATTGTTGAGTCATATCCCACGTGTCAGAAACTCATTAGATGCCAAATATAAATAATAATATGTCGCCATGTGTCAAAAATTGTATCCTTCCATGTGGAAGGATCTTATTGGTTCATAATGTAATGTAATGAAAATTGAGAAAACAAGTTAAGTATGGGAGGATGTACGATATGGAAGGTGAAGGCAAAATTGTGGGTAGCGGAAGTCGAGGGGGTATTTTGTAGGCTATGGGGATGGGTTGGTTGGTTGAGGAGTGAGGTGAGTAAGGGAGTGAGGGATGACTAGTGTCCACCCACCCGCGAGCTATATTACTTTAAAAAAAAATTAAGTAGAGAGAGGGTAAGGAAATGAGAGGGGGAGGAGGTAATTTGTAGGTGGAAAAGGGATAAGGGTGATGCAAGGTGATGTAGGTGGCAAGGTAAAGTGTAGGAAGTGGATTTAGGAGCATCGAGGTTTCACATGGATGGGAAGGTGAGGGAAGTAAGGAGATGAGTCCGCCAACCCGTGAACCCGATGATAGGATATGAGGGAAGAGTCTCAAAAATGTCTAAGTGTGGAGCCTAGTGGAGTGTACGATAGAAGAGTGAGGTCAAGTATGGAGATAAAGATGTTGAGTGAAAATTCTAAGTGTTGATTATGAAAGAAAAGAGGAGAGGAGAGGAGAATATTTTTAAAATGAGACTAAGCATGAAAGAGGTGTGTCATTTTTTTCTTAAACTTTAAACTTGGATATCTTGAGCATATGAACTCAGATTTTTATCCGAAAAATTCATGGAGAAGTTGAGATTGAGTGTTACAAAATCAACCTATAGAAGTTCAAAAGAATGTATTATTTTGGTATCAAGGATTTTATGAATCTAAGAGAGGGAAAATATAGATGACCAAATTTTGGTCAACAATATGTATGTATGTTATCCTTTTCATAAAAATCCATCAAAATAGGTGTGTAAATACATAGATAAAGTCTATCACAATCCCAAAAAAACACCACTATATATTCATCAAACAAAATATCTAACATTATCATCCACATAGACACACATTCCCATTATGCATCTTGTTCAAAATAAAACACACTTTAAAATCACACAATAGGCTCATAATATCACAAATAAATAAAAACAACTCTATCATGATCAAGGGAAATTCTATTACAATAAAAAATTAGTGCCCACTTAGGCACACCATTCAAAAAAGGTGGAAACTCTTTAGTGATGGTGCCATAATGATAATTTATCTTCTTGGTCACTACTACAAAAAACACCTTTAGAGGCGGTAATTTTCCGCCTCCAAAAGTGGAATTGGTAGGGGTTTTATCATTAGTGGGGGTTCTGCAAAAAATCCCCATAAAGGCACCACCGCTAAAATTCAATCCTTTTAGTGACAATTTTTGACGAGATATAAACCTCCCCTAAAAGTGACTTTTAGGGGTAGTTCCAAATTGCCCCAAAAAAATGACTTTTGGCGGCAGTTTGGAACCACTCCTAAAAGTCACTTTTTGGGGGCAGTTTTTCACTACCCCTAAAAGTCACTTTTTAGGGCGGTTTATATCTCTTCAAAAACCTTCACTAACAATCACTCCTTAACAATTAGTTCATCCATTGAAGATACAATTGCTTCTGACCATCAATGACATAATTGTAATGCATACATAAGGCTGAAATATGGATCTACAAACAGAGAAATGCAAGCCTTACTTGTTTAAGAAATCTAACCATTTCTTACCAAGCCAATTCAATGGTGAATTTTCCTGCTGAAAATCCTCTTCTTGTGAATCATATTGACTCACATCGATGATGGAATCTCCTCTTTCATTCTTTCCAGTCTCTTTATCCATCTGCTTCATGTGTTGTGAATGAGTGGTTGGATGCAATGTCCAACATTGGTCAATGAGATGACCCCTCTTCTAGCAGTTAATGCAAATCTTTTGCATCTTCTTTTCAAGTTACCTTTTCTTGGAAAGTTTCCTTAATGTGGTCAATATTTTCCAACATCTTGAAACATGATGGTTATCTAAACCACAATATGTACATGGAATTTTCCTCCCATTTTTACATGAAAATTTACCATGCACAACATAATCAAAAGCAACTGAATTACAGGAAGAAATATACCTTGAACATTCACCTTTATAGCCTTCTTGAGGAGGTGAATTCGAAGAGTTACTAGCTCTTCTTTGAAGACCATCAACAATTTTCTTGTCCTCATGGCTGTCACAACTCTCTTGTTTCACACATTTGCATTCGTCGTGAACACACACTTTGCATGCTTGAGGGATTGAACGTGCAAGAAACGTTGTTCTTGGAACTGTTTTCCTTGTCTCCTCAACTTTGGAATATGATCCATCTTTCTGTTCATATACAATACCCCACTACTTGGGCCTCTCCTCAACAAGAGTAGGCTCAACAATTCCATGTCCATGTTTGCCTAACCCTCTACCTTCCTATCCCATTTTTAACAATAACTTGGACCCTCTTCCTCTAGTATGAATTTCAAAAACACCAAAGCATTCAAGTTGAGAGGAATTTGAAGAAAAATGAACATTACATACCTCATGTTCATGTATATACTTGGTAAGGGTCTCCTTTGCCTCATGGAGCCAAGTCTCCATCTCATGCAACTTTTCAAGAAGTTGGTGCTTCTCCTCCTTCATGGCCATCATCTGCTCTTGAAGGAAAATGCTCTCCTTCCTATCTTCCCACATCTCTTACACCATATTTATCATGGTTACTGACTCCTTCAACATATCTTTGTCAAATAACTTGGCTAATGAATATGTATGAGAGCTCTCACTGTTTGAAGCTTCCCCAGTCCTTGAAAGGTGTCAAAATTCAACACAAAACTTGCACAATAATACCAACAACTAAATCTCTAGCTGTCAACGACAATCCCATGAGCAAAACTATGCTCTGATACCACCTAATCTGAAAATAGGGGGATGACTTGTTTTTCTATGCAAGCACCCTCTATTCCATTAAAATAAGCTTCAGGATCTTTCTCAATGTCTTAGTTGTGCAAGAGGATTTATGTTCCAAGTTTAGGCTCCTTTTAGGCGTTTATGTGTGAGGTTTTTTTAAAGGTTAAATATGTTGTTTAAATAATACAACAACAAATGTAAATTACAAAAAATCATAACCAGAAAACTCACAACAACAACAACATGATAAAGGATTTCACCCCCAACTAGGCTACATCTCCTTGAGCCTCCATCAATGAACTAGGCTCTCTGGGATTAGTTTTTCAAATTTATTTTACAAGTTTTTTCTCAACTCCAATGGATTTACTAACTATAGCAATGGGTTCAGAATACATAAAATCCCCAAAAATGACTGTTAGATCTCTGAAAATAGACCATGGCTCATCTAGGCATGACCTCTTCTACTAGTGGCCATGAGCTTCCCTGAGCTTCCCTATAGCCAAAACACCTGTAAAATTCCTCAAATTCCTCTACAACCTGTTCCAATGAGCTCAGAGCATATCTATTAGCCAATAATGATTATTTAGTCACTGAAAATGGACTTTGGCTCCCCTGAACATGGCCTCCTTCACTGGAGGCCCTGGTCCACTTAGAGCTCTCTAGAACTTCCCTGTAGAAAAACCTGCAATAGAAGTCTCCAAATTATTGAAACCTATACCAATGGATTCAGAACATCCCAAAACCCTTAGCTGTACTTTTTCGACACATGGTTTGGCCAAAAAACAAAGAAGATAGACCTCTTGCAAGTTTTCTCCTTCAAGATTGTTGTCCCTAGTTTGCCAATTCACACCTCCCGTGTGAGGAACCCAGCGTCTAGGCATTTCCAATGCCTAAACCCACCACAAATTGCACCAAAAAATTGCATGGTTAGGGAACCTATCCCCCAATCTGCGGAGGTGTTGGACACATGGTTCCATGTGACCACGTACCGTGCCAAATTTGGGCACCCGTTGCAACGGTGTGGGAAGTGACAAGTGTCGGGCGTAGTGAGAGATCTGATTTCAAGAGTTTGTGGTAGTGACAAGTGTCAGACATATGGATGATCCATTTGAAACCCCAGACGTACGTTGTGTGTTGAGGTCATATGGGGAGGCACACATAACTGAGGGTTGGGACTAAGCCCTTGCCTGGACCCCGCCAAAACTCACCTCATTGTAATTTTAAATATATATAAACATATTATATAGTAAGAAACAATGTGTGGGCGTGTCGGTTGGGCGACCCTTGCCAAAACTTTCCACCATGCAGCAAGTCCGAGGTTTGATCCTTGATAACTCCACATAACTTTTAAACTATACCAAGGTGCCACATGGCAGCCCATGCCTGGGCCATATGGTGCCACCCAATTTGCCAATAAAATGCCATGTGTCTTTAAATCATTCACCCACATGTCTGCCACTCAGCACTTTCCATGTCAGCACTTGCCAAATCAACATTTTTCACATCATCACTTGCCAACTCAGCACTGATGCGTCACCTGCCACGTGTGGGGTCGTACCCTACCACGTCAGGTTGTATGGACTATACAGTTAGCAAAATTTTGCATGTTTGGAAAAATGAACAGAACATCATATCTCATTCATCCTATTTCCATTTGAACCTATTTGAGTTGCGTTGGGTTCATGAGGATGGGGCCTATGCACCTATCCATTTTGAAGCGATTCCAAACACTTTTATTTTTGGCATAAATTTTGACCCCTAGTCCAGATTTTGATCACTCCTTCCCACTGAATGGATTTTGGTCCCACAAAAGCTATTGATTATCTGCCTAAGCTTCAATACTCTTCTTCTTCCAATTTCTATCAACTGATTCTACTTGAAAAGTCTTTTTGGCAATCACCTGGGTACCTTGACATGCCTTGCACTACAATTGGCTATGTTCCTCAACCATTGTTCTCTGGTTTTTGCTGACCCACTGTTCTCTTTGTGCTTGGAAAACTATCAGCCTTCCCATTGAGAATCAAGCCCCTCTTGTGAAATCTTCGTGTCAACACAATCCACTCTACAATGGCTGGAAAATGCTTTCCTGCGACATCTTGTCACAATCCAAGTAAACCATCAATCTTGAAAACAAACTTTATAAAAGAATGTAAATGATTCCAACCAAATATTTTTCTCTTCAAACCCATAATTTCCGCATCTTGTACATCATCAAAGTACATGGTGTTTTCCTGCATCTTGGTGTACTCAATATCGAATTACAGGTCGACAAACACCATCGACTAAACATAAGTCAAAAAACATGATCAGCACAACATAGTCATCAAGACAACATCAACACAAGTTGAGACTCATTTGAAACATATCGACATTCCAAAAGTCAACATTCATGATACACAACCATGTTACATTCATGAGTCACTCATAATGAAACTATCACAAAGTTCACTATTTACACATACAAAATCGCATGCATGTGCATAGCTCTTCAACTCTCCTTCAAGTACAAACATAAGTACATAAACCCAAAAACATGTGGGTACATAAGAGATGAAATGAAAATATATATGGCTACAATAAGTGAGTATCATACCCATCTTTTACACCCTCCTGGCGAAGTTATGCAACAACAAGAATTCCTTCAAAAGAATTGCATTCACATGCAAACTTGCATCATACAAGTTATGATAAGCTGTTGAAACTTGTCATACTTTCAACAGAAATGCATACACAAGTCTAAAATGTGAATCTACAAACAAAGAAATGAAATCCTTACTTGTTTAAGAAATCTAACCATTTCTTACCAAGCCAATTCAATGGTGACTTTTCCTGCTAAAAATCCTCTTCTTGTGAATCATATTGACTCACATCGATGATGGAATCTCCTCTTCCATTATTTCTAGTCTCTTTATCCATCTTCTTCATGTGTTGTGAATGAGTGTCTAGATGCAATGTCCAACATTGGTCAATGAGATGACCCCTCTTCTGGCAGTGAGTGAAAATCTTTTGCATCTTCTTTTCAAGTTTCCTTTGCTTGGAAAGTTTCCTGAATGTGGTCAACCTTTTTGAATATCTTGAAACATTATGGTTATCTAAACCACAATATGTACATGGACTTTTCCTCCCATTTTTACATGAAAATTTACCATTCTCAACATAATCAAAAGCAATTGAATTACAGGAAGAAATATACCTTGAACATTCACCTTTATTGCCTTCTTGAGGAGGTGAGTTCGAAGAGTTACTATCTCTCCTTTGAATACCATCAACAATGTTATTGTCCTCATGGCTATCACAACTCTCTTGTTTCACACATTTGCATTCATCTTGAACACAAACTTTGCATGCTTGAGGGATTGAACTTGCAAGAAACGTTGTTCTTGGAACTGTTTCCCTTGTCTCCTCAACTTTGGAATATGATCCATCTTTTTGTTCATATCAAAGACCCCAATACCTGTGCCTCTCCTCAACAACAATAGCCTCAAAAATGCCTTGTGCATGTTTTCCTAACCCTCTACCTTCATAGCCCCTTTTTAACAATAACTTGGACCCTATTCCTCTATTATGATTTTCAAAAGCACCAAAGCATTCAACTTGAGAGGAATTTCAAGAAAAACTAGCATTACATACCTCATGTTCATGCATATACTTGGTAAGGGTTTCCTTTGCCTCATAGAGATGAGTCTCCATCTCATGAAAATTTTCAAGAAGCTGGCGCTTCTCCTCCGTCATGGCCATCATCTGCTCTTGAAGGACAATGCTCTCCTTCCTATCTTCCCACATCTCTTGCACCATATCTCTCATGTTTACAAACTCCTTCAACATCGCTTTGTCAAATAACTTGGCTAATGAAGATGTATGAGAACTCTCACTGTTTGAAGCTTCCCCCATCCTTGAAAGGTGTCAAACTTCAACACAAAACTTGCACAATAATACCAACAAATAAATCTATAGCTATCAATGGCAATCACATGAGAAAAACTATGCTCTGAAACCACCTAAACTGAAAATAGAGGGCTGACTTGCTTTTCTATGCAAGCACCCTCTATTCCATTAAAATAAACTCCAAGACCTTGCTCAATGTCTTAGTTGTGCAAGAGGATTTATGTGCCAAGTTTAGGCTCCTTTTAGGTCTTTATGTGTAAGGTTTTTTTAAAGGTTAAATATATTTTTTAAAGAATACAAGAGAAAACATGAATTGCAGCAAATTATAACCAGCAAAATCACAACAACAACAACATGATAAAAAAGTTCACCCCCAACTGGGATACATCTCCTTGAGCCTCCATCAATGGACTAGGCTCTCTGGGATTAGTTTGACAAATTTATTTTACAAGATGTTTCTCAACTCCAATGGATTTACTGACTGTACCATTGGGTTCCAAATACATAAAAACCCCAAAAATGACTGTTAGATCTCTAAAAACAGACCATGGTTCATCTGGGCATGACCTCTTCTACTTGTGGCCTTAAGCTCCCCTAAGATTTCATGTGGAAAAAACACTGGTAAAATTCCTCAAATGCCTCTACAACATGTTCCAATGAGTTTAGAGCATATTAATTAGCCAATAATGATTATTCAGTCACTGAAAATGGAGTTTGGCTCCCCTCGACATGGCCTCCTTCACCGGTGGCCCTGGTCCACTTGGAGCTCTCTGGAACTTCCCTATAGAAAAAACTAGAATAGAAGTCTCCAAATGCCTTTGAAATCTATACCAATGGCTTCAAAACATCCCAAAACCCCTAGCTGGGATATTTCGGCACTTGGTTTGGCCAAAAAACGAAGAAGATAGACCTCCTGCAAGTTTTCTCCTTCAAGCTTGTTGTCCCTGGTTTGCCAATTCACACCTCCTGTGTGAGTAACCTAGATTCTGGGCATTTCCCGTGCCTAAACCCAACATGCGTGCCATATTCCACAAATATCACCAAAATGTTGCATGGTTAGGGAACCTAGCCCCCAATCTATAGAGGTGTTGGACGCGTGGTTCCAAGTGACCACGTCCCATGCCAAATGTGGGCACCCATTGCAACGGTGTGGGAAGTGACAAGTGTTGGGCATAGGGAGAGATCTGATAGCAAGTGTTTGTGGTAGTGACAAGTATCGGGCGTATGGAGGATCCGTTTGAAACCCTGCATGTACTATGTGTGTTGAAGTCGTATGGGGAGGCGTACATAATCAAGGGTTGGGGCTAAGCCCCCACCCAGACCTCGCCAAAACTCACCACATTGCAATTTTAAATATATATAAACGTATTATATGGTAAGAAACAATGTGATCAGGATTATTTTCAACACAAAATGAGAGCAGAGATATAACACAGAAATATTCATAGATATTGCAAGAGAGACAATAATACAACAGAGATATATCAGAAATATAACAAGAGTCACAGATATACAGTGATACACAATTTCTATTAATGAAAGAAATGTACAGAGACTATAAAAATACAGAGTGAAAGACTCGCTAGAATGGTGGAAGATTATCTCTGAGAAGAGATGTGACAGATACTTGCATTCGCAAGAGATCATTACAATGAGTCTCTGAACGCCTTTTTACAATAAACAGGAATGCCAAAAACCCTAGACATCCATAAACCTAACCCTAGGAGATGAAGTGCCAAAACTCATGTGGGCCCCATTTGGGTAAGTTAGTACATCAACTTCCCGAGGTCGTAACATATGCATACGATCTTCGTTTTAGGTGTATGATAACCCGTTGGAAAGGTATCATCGAGAAGATTTATTTTGGGGGCTCAATTGTGAAATTAGCTATCATTGAGAAGATCTATCTCTAAAAACCTTCATTTAGGCCCTCAAAATAGCCCCAGAAGTTAAAAGCTGCTAAAAATAGTAAAATACCAAAATTGCCAGAAAACTGTTTTGAGCTAGTTGGAAAAGGTGGGTGGCCACCGATATCTACCTAGATCACAATGTGTGGGCACATCGGTTGGGCGTCCCTTGCCAAAACTTTCCACCGTGTGGGAGTTCTGGGGTTCGACCCTTGTGGACTCCACATAACTTTTAAACTATACCAAGGTGCCACATGGTAGCCCATGCCCAGGCCACGTGGAACCACCCAATTTGCCAATAAAATACCATGTGTCTTTAAATCATTCACCCATGTGTATGCCACTTAGCACTTTCCACGTCAGTGCTTTCCAACTCAATATTTTCCATCTCATCACTTGCTAACTCTACACTAACATGTCACCTGCCACGTGTGGGGTCGTACCCTATCACGTCATCCTGTATGGACTGTACGAAATGTATAGTCAGCAAAATTTTGTTTGTTTGGAAAAATGAACAGAACGCGATATCTCACTCATCCGATGTCTATTTTAACATGTTCAAGTTGTGTTGGGTTTTTGAGGACGAGGACTATGCACCTGTTCATTTTGAAGCGATTTAGAACACTTTTATTTTTGGGCTAAATTTTGACCCCTGCTCCAAATTCTGATCACTCCTACCCACTGAATGGATTTTGGTCCCACAAAAGATGATGATTATCTGCCTGAGCTTCAATACTCTTCTTCTTCCCAATTCTATCAATTGATTCTACTTGAAAAGTCCTTTTGGCAATCACCTGGGTACCTTGACATGCCTTGCACTGCAACTGGCTATGTTCCTCAACCACTGTTCTCTGGTTGTTGTTAACCCACTGTTCTTTTTGTGCTTGGAAAACTGTCAACCTTCCCACTGAGAATCAAGCCCCTCTTGTGAAATCTTCGCGTCAACACAATCCTCTCTACAATGGTTGCAAAATTCTTTCCTGCGACATCTTGTCACAATCCAAGAAAACCATCAATCTTGAAAACAAACTTTATACAAGAATGTAAATGATGCCAACCAACTCTTTTTCTCTTCAAAGCCATAACTGTCTCATCTTGTACATCATCAAAGTAAATGGCATTTTCCTGCATCTTGGTGTACACAATATTGACTTGCAAGCCGACAAACACCATCGACTAAACATAAGTCGAAAAACATGATCGACACAACATATTCGTCAAGACAACATCGACACAAGTCGAGACTCATTTGAAACATATCGACATTCCAAAAGTTGACATTCATGATACACAACCATGTTACATTCATGAGTCACTCATAATGAAACAATCACAAAGTTCATTGTTTACACATACAAAATCACGTGCATGTGCATAGATCTTCAACACTCCTTCAAGTACAAACATAACTACATAAACCCAAAAACTTGTGGGTACATAAGAGCTTAAATGAAAATATATACGGCTGCAATAAGTGAGTATCATACCCATCTTTTACACCCTCCTGGTGAAGTTATGCAACAACAAGAATGCCTTCAAGAGAATCGCATTCACATGCAAACTTGCATCATACAATTTATGATTACTTGTTGCAACTTTTCATACTTTCAATAGAAATGCATACATAAGGCTGAAATGTGCATCTAAAAACAAAGAAAGGCAAGCCTTACATGTTTAAGAAATCTAACCGTTTATTACCAAGCTAACTCAATGGTGACTTTTCCTACTAAAAATCCTCTTCATGTGAATCATCTTGACTCACATCGATGATGGAATATCCTCTTCCATTATTTCCAGTCTCTTTATCCATCTGCTTCATGTGTTGTGAATGAGTGGTTGGATGCAATGTCCAACATTGGTCAATGAGATGACCCCTCTTCTAGCAGTGAGTGAAAATCTTTTGCATTTTCTTTTCAAGTTGCCTTTTCTTGGAAAGTTTCCTGAATGTGGTCAATATTTTCCAACCTCTTGGAACATGATGGTTACCTAAACCACAATATGTACCTGTACTTTTCCTCCCATTTTTACATGAAAATTTACCATGCTCAACATAATCAAAAGCAACTGAATTATAGGCAGAAATATACCTTGAACATTCACCTTTATTGCCTTCTTGAATAGGTGAATTTGAAGATTTACTAGATCTCCCTTGAATACCATCAACAATGTTCTTGTCCTCGTGGCTATCACAACTCTCTTGTTTCACACATTTGCATTCATCTTGAACACACACTTTGCATGCTTGAGGGATTGAACTTACAACAAAAGTTGTTCTTCTAATTGTTTCCCTTGTCTCCTCAACTTTGGAATATGATCCATCTTTTTGTTCATATCCAAGGCCCCAATACTTGGGCCTCTCTTCAAAAGCAATAGGGTCAGCAATGCCTTGTGCATGTTTTCCTAACCCTCTACCTTCATAGCCCATTTTTAACAATAACTTGGACACTATTCCTCTAGTATGATTTTCAAAAATACCAAAGCATTCAACTTGAGAGGAATTTGAAGAAAAACCAGCATTACATACCTCATGTTCATGCATATACTTGGTAAGGGTTTCCTTTGCCTCATGGATCCAAGTCTCCATTTCATGGAACTTTTCAAGAAGTTGGTGATTCTCCTCCTTCATGGACATCATCTACTTTTGAAGGACAGTGCTCTCCTTCTTATCTTCCCAAATCTCTTGCACCATATTTTTCATGGTTATAAACTCCTTCAACATCTCTTTATCAAATAACTTGGATAATGAATATGTATGAGAAATCTCACTGTTTGAAGCTTCCCCCATCCTTGAAAGGTGTCAAAATTCAACCCAAAACTTGCACAATAATACCAAGATCTAAATATCTAGTTATCAATTGCAATCACATGAGAAAAACTATGCTTTGATACTACCTAATCTGAAAATAGGGGGCTGACTTGTTTTTCTATGCAAGCACCCTCTATTCCATTAAAATAAACTTCAGGACCTTGCTCAATGTCTTAGTTGTGCAAGAGGATTTATGTGCCAAGTTTAGGCTCATTTTTGTGTTTGTGTGAGGTTTTCTTAAACGTTAAACATTTTTTTAAAGAATACAACAACAAATATAAATTGCATCAAATTATAACCAGAAAACTCACAACAACAACAACAACATGATAAAGGAGTTCACCCCCAACTAGGCTACATCTCTTTGAGCCTCCATCAATGGACTAGGATCTCTGGGATTAGTTTGTCAAATTTATTTTACAAGATTCAACTCCAATGGATTTACTTACTATACCATTGGGTTCAGAATATATAAAAACCCCAAAAATGATTGTAAGGTCTCTGAAACCAAACCATGGCTCATCTGGGCATGACCTCTTCTAATGGTGGTCTTGAGCTTCCATGAGCTTCCCTATGGCCAAAACACCTTTAAAATTACCAAAATACCTTTTTAAAATGTTCCAATGAGTTCATAGCATATCCATTAACCAATAATGACTATTTAGTCACTAAAAATGGACTTTGGCTCCCCTGGACATGGCCTCCTTCATTGGTGGCCCTGGTCCACTTGGAGCTCTCTGGAACTTCCCTGTAGAAAAACCTACAATAGAAGTCTCCAAAATCCTTTGAAACCCATACCAATGGCTTCAAAACATCCCAAAATCCATATCTAGGATTTTTCGGCACCTGGTTTGTCCAAAAAATGAAGAAGATAGACCTCCTACAAATTTTCTCCTTCAAGCTTATTGTCCCTCGTTCGCCAATTTGCACCTCATGTGTGAGTAACCCAGCTTCTAGGCGTTTCCCATGCCTAAACCCATCACGTGTACCATCTTCCACAAATCACACCAAAATGTCGCATGGTTAGGGAACCTAGCCCCCAATCCGCGGAGGTGTTGGACGCGTGGTTCCATGTGACCACGTCCCGTGCCAAATGTGGGCACCCATTGCAACATTGTGGGAAGTGACAAGTGTCGGGCGTAGGGAGAGATCTGAATGCAAGAGTGTGTGGTAGTGACAAGTATTGGATGTATGGAGGATTCGTTTGAAACCCCACATGTACTCTGTGTGTTGAGGTCGTATGGGGAGGTGCACATAACCTAGGGCTGGGGCTAAGCCCTCAACCGGACCACGCCAAAACTCACCACATTGCAATTTTAAATATATATAAATGTATTATGTGGTAAGAAACAATGTGTGGGTGTGTCGATTGGGTGGCCCTTGCCAAAACTTTCAACCATGTGGGAGGTCTGAGGTTCGAGCCCCGCAGACTCCACATAAATTTTAATTTATACCAAGGTGCCATGTGGTAGCCCATGCCTGGGCCACGTGGCACCACCCAATTTTCCAATAAAATCCCATGTGTCTTTAAATCATTCACCCACGTGTCTGCCACTCAGCACTTTCCATGCCATCACTTGCCACGTCATCACTTGCCAACTCAACATTTTCCACATTAGCACTTTCCAACTCAGCACTGACGCGTCACCTGCCACATGTGTGGCCATAACCTGCCACGTCATCTTGTACGGACTGTACAGTTAGCAAAATTTTTCCTATTTGGAAAAATGAATAGAATGTGATATCTCACTCATCCGATGTTCATTTGAACCTGTTAGCGATCAAATAATTCATTCTAAAATTTATTTTGATATCATATCATAAGATGATAATAAGGTGAAGATTTATTTATAAATCTTTAAGTTTTAAAGTATATAAGATTGGCTTTAAATCTTATTATCCAATGAAAGAATGATGTGGCATCTCAAAATATACCAAAAAGAAAATTTTATCTTTCACCAGCTAAATGACTTTTTCACAGTGTAGTAAGCTGGTGAAAGTCCCCCCTTTCACCAGCTAAATGATTGTTTTCATAGTGTAGTGAGCTGGTGAAAGTGCAGGTTTTTCAGCTGATAAACTGCCTTGGGAAAAATCCATTTTTTGAGCCATGGAGAGTCTATTTTACATGCTCAAATAGTTTATTTATAACTAGACATCCTAATATTTCCAATGGTACTTTCATATATTCATTTAGAGCTCGGGAAGGCAGTCAAAAGTTCCCCACAAGATGAGTTATCATTTTCAGAAATTTTCCAAAATGTATGATTTTGGTCAAAAGGCCAAATTCGACTTGGTTGAGTTTATTAAGGAGCATATGATGATGAATAATCATATATATTATCAAATCTCATCCATTAGTGCAGGTGGCACTTCATTTGATCAATAGAAATATTCAAGAGATCAAATCCTAAAATGTAGGAATATGACTAGATTTGGAAATCTGGATTTTCCTGTTTTAGTCACCTTCTTGGGAGACAAATTTTGATCATCTAGAAGAGTATTTTTAGAAACTAAAGGAGGATTTCATAAGCATGGGTGGCTCTTAAATAACCTCTCTTATTTTTCCAATATCTTATGTGATTTGGAGGATATAGGTGAATCTTGGAGCAACATTTTTCCAGAATTTTTTGTCTTTTCCAGCCAACTCACAATTTCGAATTTGAGATCAGAAAAGAGGTTATCAGATCCATCTTTGGACGATCTTGAAAATAATTTGTAAAGCTTATTTAAGCTCATAGATGTACGAGTCAAAGGGGTTCGATTTCATATACAGGGACTACACTATATTGTAAATAGCCTTTTCATATGATAATACAAATCACAGTTTTCTCTCTCTATTGATGTCAGATTTCACCTTTTCTTCCGTACTCTTATTCAAGTTGTTTCAATTGCAATATGATTGTCATCTCATTAGTCAGTTCATAAATTGATTAGTAGTTGCTTACATTGTTTATTAAACCCTACGTTGTGTATCTGGTTTATAAGCATTGATTTCTTCACCCACTTTAAAGCTACTATCTGATTATTGATCCTTGAGAGCACTAGTTCATTTGATTATCCATTTTGACTGTCTGAATGCTACACTGTAGTTTAGTTATCCCATTGATCCACACATACAAAAAACACAAAAACAAGTTTACCTTAAGTTACCAAGCATCTTTGATCGACAACCTCAAAGAGTTTCTTGGAGTGATAACAAATTGGCGTCGTTTCCAGGGACAGGAGATTGAAGATCAGCTTCCCTGGGAGACGACATAGATCCATCTTTGATGATAGACAAAGCCTAGATATCATTTGGTTGTAATCATCTATCTGGCGACTCCATGAAGGAATATTCAGTGGAGACTCTATTGTTCAAAAATCTGATGGCGACTCCAGTGGTATGAAATGAACAAGAGGTATGCATTTTGCAATTTCTCAAGTACTTTTGGTTACCCTCATCCTATACCTAGTAGAGATGAATGGGAACACAACCTTCCCAGATTTCGAGGAGAGGAATGGGAAGTACAAGATGAACATTTGATGGATTTTCATGAGTTTATTCATCAGATCCAGATCATACATGAAGATGTTCAGATTAAACTTTTTCAGGTATTCATTAGAGTGGATTGCTCTTGACTAGTGCCAGTCTCTTCCGGATGCAAGTGTTATCTCTTTGGTTGGTTTTCATGCAACTTTTAATTTATTTTGTAAAGATTATTTTTCAGTTGAACATCTTTTTGAAGGATGTTGTGAAGATTTTTCGTCATATCATGAAGATTTTGCTTGTCACAAAAATCAGATTAGTGATAAAGCTTCTATTGCAGAAGATAGTATTTAGCATGAAGATAAAGAGATGCTCAATGGTATTGATTATGATAACAGTGATACAGAAGCATCTGACTTCATATCATATGTGTCTATTCTTTTAAATGATCATGAAGATCAATATGTCTCTTTTTCTGATGTCAAAGAATAAGGATATACATCAGCTGAAGATACCTCTTATTGTGATCGAGGGATTGTTGATCCACATTATGAAAATCATGGTGACAGTTTCAAATCTGCATTAGATGCTGAAGGCAGCCCACATTTTCCAGATTTGCAAATCCAGGGAAGTTGCAGTAACCATAAAGAACAAGGCAATATTTTTCTGGATCTGTTTCAAGATTTTATTGTTGATCCTGCTATTCAAGAAGCGTCATCTCTGTCATTAGGATCTTACCTTGATACTCCTATATTCGACCAATACAATGATGAGGAAGAAGATGTTAAGGTTTGTGAAGACTTATTGTTTACTCAAATTTCATCTAGTTCTTCTTTTCAGCAGAAAGACAATAAAAAATGTGTGCATGCTGTGATTGATGCTTGTTACGAATATGTTGCTCAAAATTCCAATGATTTTAGTTTTGATATATCGTGCAAAGATATTATTGTTGGAAAGGAAATTGTTAGATGTGATGAGCCAGCATATCATCATTTTGAATTCAGATTATAGAGATATGATGAAAGAGAGAAGAAAGATTTAGATCAATAGTCCATCTTATATGACTCTCTGACAGAGGTTGAGCAGTCCATATTCAACAATGAAGGCATCCAGCATCACTTCAATTTTCAGTTGAAACAGTATCATGAAGAGGTATTCTTTTATGGTTTTATTGACCCTATTGTTGACTACTTGGATTTTATGAGCAACATAAAAGTCAAGATATTTTTGTCATATGATGGTTTCTTTTGCCATCATTTCAAACTATATTTTTGCATTCTATGGTTTCCTTTCTTTTTCGGATTCAGATCAAGGAGGTTACTAGTAAATCAATTTCTTTCTTGGATGCATTGGAGATTTAGTTTTACTCGATCAGTTTGCCCCTACTAATTAGAAGTAGGAGCGGGTGTGAGAATAAGCTCATATGAGCAGCTAGATTGCGTTCAGTTGTTGATTTCTGAAATAAGTAGGCTACAACAAACTACATACAGTTTTCAGTTTAGCAGAGGATTAGGTGAAAAAAACTAGATGTTATCTCCAAAAATGAACTAGTCAGTTTGTTTCATTTTTAGTAATGGCATGGTCATAAATAGAGTTCCATACAATTTTTTTTAGAAATTCAAGTATCATAGGATATATTTTGTTATTTCTTATAATAAATCGATTGTCAAAAGATATTTTCAAAAAATCAAGAAAAAACTTTTCAATAGCTAACATCTATTTTGGAGTTGAAGTTAGTTGGTGAAAGCCTCAGGTTTCAACGGCTAAAGTGTACTCCCAGCAGCAAGCGAGCCGGTGAAAGTGTTAACACGGGTTTTTTTTCCAACGCCTTAAGAACCCGAATAGACATATTGTACACATGTCATGTAATCATGATGGCAATTTAAATAGAGGCACAGGAATAGTTACATGTTTTCACCATGTCTTAGTGGAATATGATGATGGATTTGGTCATATATTTTGTGTGGCAGACGAAGGATAGTTTTAAGAGTGGTGAATGATCTTATCATTATTACATCTAGACACATGATCATTTTCACCAACGCCAACACCTTCTCCATTTAGAAAATCTCTCCATGTTAACCATGTACAGGTCAACCTGTGATTATTGCATGATGGGAAGAAAGCGAGGAGGACCACTTCTGCGAAAGGAATTAGACAACAAGTTCTTTTCAGATTAGTCCTTATTTGATAATTGTTGTGAGAAATGTGAATTGCATTCTAAAGTTGAAGATCTAAATAGAGAAGAATCTTTTCCTCACAATCTACATCAGTTTTCAAATGATCTTCGTTGTGATGTGCTTCCTCATAAACATGAATTAGAAAAGAGTAATGAAGAGCTGAAAGATTTCTTATTACCTCTATTTCTAATTTTAATGAATCTGAAGAATTGGTTTCGTTAGCTACACATGGAGATGATCATCTTTATGTTGATCCAATGTTCGTTGAAATAAGTGAGATTAGCCCACATTTTTCTAATTTGCATACACAGGAAGATTGCAGTAGATACAGAGAGAAAGATGATGAGATGAAAAGTCCAGATCAACAGTTCATCATCCTTTGTTCTCAGACAAAGATTAAGCAGTTTGTATTTAGCATTGAGATCTCTGAGGGAAATGAGCAACTTGATTATTTTCAGTTGATTGATTTAATTAATAAACAAGCAAGTTATAGGTTTGCAACAGGTTTTTAGATGATAAATCGTAAAGGCTAAATGACTCCATGCCTAATACTAAAGGCACAAGGTCTGCCAGGTTCTTGGAAACCTCTCAGGGAGGTCTCCATCCCAGTTGGAGCCAGATGTTAGCGATCAAATAATTCATTCTGAAATTTCTTTTGATATCATATCATAAGATGATAATAAGGTGAAGATTTATTTATAAATCTTTAGGTTTTAAAGTATATAAGATTGGCTTTAAATCTTATTATCCAATGAAAAAATGATGTGGCATCTCAAAATATACCAATTTTTTTTTTTTAGCTTTCACTAGCTAAATGACTTTTTCACAGTGTAGTAAGTCGGTGAAATTCTCCCCTTTCACCAGCTAAATGATTGTTTTCACAGTGTAGTGAGCTGGTGAAAGTGCAGGTTTTTTAGTTGATAAACTGCCTTGGGAAAAATCAATTTTCTGAGTCATGGAGACTCCGTTTTACATGCTCAAGTAGTTGATTGATAACTATGCATCCTAATATTTCCAATGGTACTTTCATATCTTCATTTAGATCTCGGGAAGGTAGTAAAAATTTCCCCACAAGATGAGGCATCATTTTCATAAATTTTCCAAAATGTATGATTTTGGTCAAAAGGTAAAATTCGACTTGGTTGAGTTTATTAAGGAGAATATGATGATGAATAATCCTATGTATTATCAAATATCATCCATGAGTGCTGGTAACACTTCATTTGATCAATAGAAATATTCAAGAGATCAAATCCTAAAATGTAGGAATATGACTAGATTTGGAAATCTGGATTTTATTATTTTAGTCACCTTCTTGGGAGATAGATTATGATCATCTAGAAGAGTATTTTTAGAAACTGAAGGAGGTTTTTCATAAGAACGGGTGGATATTCAATAAACTCTCTCATTTTTCTAAGATATTTTTTTATTTGGAGGATATAGGTGAATCTTGGAGCAGCATTTTTCCAAAAATTTCTTTCTTTTCCAGCCACCTCACAATTTCGAATTTGAGATAAGAAAAGAGGTTATCAGATCCATCTTTGGAGGATCTTGAAAATAATTTGTAATAATTCTTTAAGCTCATAGATTTAAGAGGAAAATGGGTTCGATATTGGATACAGGGACTACACTATATTGTAAACAACCGTTTCATGTGATAATACAAATCACAGTTTTCTCTCTCTATTGATGTCAGATTTCACCTTTCCTTATGTACTCTTATTCAATTCATTTCAACTGCAATATGACTGTCATCTCATTAGTTAGTTCATAACTTGATTAATAGTTGCTTGCATTGTTTATCAAACCCTATGTTGTGTATCTAGTTTATAAGCATTGATTTCTTCACCCACTTTAAAGCTACTATATGATTATTGATCCTTGAGAGAACTGGTTCATTTGATTATCCATTTTGACTGTCTGAATGCTACACTGTAGTTGAGTTATCCCATTGATCCACACATACAAAAAACACAAAAACAAGTTTACCTTAAGTTACCAAGCATCTTTGATCCACAACCTCAAAGATTTTCTTGGAGTGATAACAAAACCCGTTTGAGTTGTGTTGGGTTCATGAGGACGAGACTTACGCGTCTGTCCGTTTTGAAGTGATTTCAATCACTTTTATTTTTGGGCTAAATTTTGACCCTTGGTCTAGATTCTGATCATACAACCTGACCTTTTTCACATACACAAGCTCACAAACATACAAAGATAACCAGTAATCATTATTCTTGGAGCACCAAAGTATGATGAAAACCACCAGCTTATAACAGACTATAGACATAATCAAACCAATTACATGTTCTTGTGGCATCAAGGAATGTCAAGAACCACCAAATTAAACTATGTTACTTAGTGCTATGAATGGTTCTTCATCATATAATCTTACAAACAAAATAATGCTAATACATACTTATTCTATCAAATAAATGAAAGACAATTTCACCACCACCTAGAGATCCTCAATCGGCCTTTCAATACCTTTAATAATACACATGCATATTAAAGATACATGGGAAACATTTATGATATATAGGATTTGTAGATCCCCACATCCATGATCCTCAACATATCTGTCACATGATCCTTAAAATCCTCCAACTTTAGGCCTTATTGGTCTATGTTGTTATGGCTCCCAATGAATGCAGACATATGTTCACTACTACCGTCGTCTTGTATAGAGAACTCTAACTTCATTATCTATTGGGATTTCACATATGATTCTAAATCCATGCTCCCAGAGTTTTCCAGAATTTCCAGTCACAAATCTTGATTATTTTGCATCTAATCGAGTGCCTCCAGTATACAAAGTGAACAATCAGGCCTCAAAGGAATTTGAATAGTATCTATTGAATGAAGCTCACAACAATCATGAATGGTGACATTACTGAAATCATTATGATGGAAACAATGGTTAGAAGAAACATAGGTCGACCTTAGCTCAGTCAAGTCTGGCATATTCACAGTCAGTTGAGGCGATAGATAAAACGTAAGCCAATTGCTCATCGACCCCATTTCTTTTGAAATCCCTAAATCTTAATATATAACATTGAAAAACAATAATTCATTGCTTTTTTGGAAAATGAAGAAAAAATATTGAGATCGCCCATCACAAATTTGCACCTTGAATCTAACAGGGATCTCTGCCAGCAACGTCTCAACCTGTGTAACCAACTACCTCTACCTTGATTGGTATCCACTTATAGTATGTACATAGGTTCATCTATGTTCATATTTTTAGGGGATGGGAGTCTTCCCTCCTCCCTCACAAAACACACAACAAAAAAAATATCTACTCTGTTGTAATCTACTCTTACTCTCCCTAAAATTATGAAAGGTAAGTAGTAATTTTAGGGCCATGTTCTCAGAATAATTATTAGATCTCGGTCCCAGACCCCATTTGAGCTTAAAGCAGTGAGAATTTGAAAGGAAAAGTACCACTCCTCCCCCATGGTGAATACCCTCATTTTGTGAAGCACTATCAAAAAAATCCCAAGGTCTCACTCTATCTACTTGTTCTTCTATTAGTTATCTTGGTTGTGAGGCCTCTTTTTCTTGTGGGAAAAATGATAGGATGTTGAGGCTTTGAACAACCGTGTGTTTAGGGAGGGAAGATTTTTCCTTGAAGATAGGATATTTTCGGGCCAGCCAAATACCCTAGTTGATAAGCAGAGGTAAAGCTTTTATATTAAGATTCTTGTGCTCCCACAACCAAGACTTCCACCTCTCTTCAATGGATGTGCCTTTCCACTAACATTATTTTCTGAGGGACCTTATGCATTCTACCAAGTTTTAATGGGTGTAAGGACAATCAAAGAATAAGTGTAGGCTATTTTCCTCTGCACCCTTACATAAAGAACACCAACCATGGCCTTTCAGTCCATGCAACTTCATTCTATCCCATGTTGGGACCTTTGCATTGATCAAACACCACTAGAAGAGGCATGCCTTGAGTGGGTGCTTTAATTTCAAGATCCCTTTCCACCACTAGGACATACCAGGACATAAGAGATCTAAATGGATTTGTGTGTTCCTGCATTTTGGGTGTACTCTGTGAAAGGACTATGTTGTCCAACTAACTCATATTATTTATCAGTAAGCCGGATGTGGCCTAGTTTTAGAACTCTAGTATAGGAGTTCCATGCATCCACAAATTCCTCATCCAAATGCAACTGCAGAGGCCCCTGCCATTCTTGCCCCCATATTGTAGTTCAATTTATATCTTCAACTTGATCCAGGTGAATAAATCCCCCATCTTGGATAGTTTCAATGACAGGTTAAGGGAGGATATGTGCCATGTTACTACCCGACCATGGGTCTTGTCCAATTTTGAATTTTGAGCCTCTTCCCACTCTCCAGGCTAGTCCTTGACTAATGATAGGAATTGTTTTTAATAAATCTTTCCAAATAACTGAGAATATTTGGGTCTCCTTGTTGGGCATTCTAATCCAATCCAACATGGAATCAGGGATGATATATTTTTTATGAACCACCTTTTTCCAAAGAATTTAAGAAGTAATTAGTGTCCACCCTAGCTTAGATGCAATTGATTTTGAAAATTTGTGGATGTTTTTTAGACCCCATCCCCCCATAATGTTTCGGGTATCCATAGTTTCCCATTTTATCCAGGGCATCACAAAACATTCTTTTTGACTAGCCCAAAGGATTCTAAAACATTGTCTCCTGATTTTTTCCAAAACTCTTTTCAGGACCCAGGAAAGAGAGACCCAATAGATCGGTATGGCTTGCAAAACTATCTTTACTAAGGTCACACTCCCCGATCTAGAAATCCATCAAAAACTCCAATATTTCAATCTCTTTTCCAGTTTGGCTAATAGCCATACCGAATCAAATTTTCTATAATTATTAGGTTTTAGGTGGAACCCAAGATATTTTATCCCTTCATCAAAAGTCTTTACATCAAAAGGATAAAGAGCCTTGTATATTTCTACCTCTTGGTCCTCCATAAGGTGAAAATATATGGTGGATTTTTGGCCATTGATCTGCATACTCGTGGCTCGACTAAAAATGTCTAGAATACTCTTTAGAGTCTCCACGTCTCTCCTTTGACCACTACATAAAATTATCACATCATCCAGAAAGAGTAGATGATTGAGTCTGAGGGTTTGCGAGAAAGATACCCCTTGAAAATCCCCTCTTATTTTTGCTTCCAGTAGAGCCTGACTGAGCCCTTCTACTATCATCATAAAAATTAATGGGGACAATAGAAAACCTTTCCTGAGTCCTCTATTCTTTGAAGAAGGTTGAAGTTGCACCATTTATGAGAACTGCAAAAGACACTGAAATAATAAAACTCATAATCTATTTTATAAAGGGGAGAGAAAAGGCCAAATGAGTTAACAACATCCTTAAAAGAAGCCAACTGACTCTGTTGTAGGCTTTTGAGAGATCTATTTTGAGAACCACCCCTTTTGTTTTCTGGGCTTTCAAGGTGTTTAAGGCCTCTCGGGCCACACCAATTGCCACATGTATCTTCCTTCCTCACAAAAAGCTAAATTGTTCTTGTGAAATGGATTTTGAGAGGACCACTTTGAGCCTATGACTAATAATTTTTGCTATCACTTTATAGACACAGTTGCATAGTGAGATCGATCTGAATTCTTGCATTGAATTGGGATTTTCCTTATCTGGGGCAAGGGAAATGAAGGTAGCATTGAAAGGAGGATGAATATACCCATTTGTCCTCGAATATTCTATGAATTTGAGTAGATCCTTTCCTACTAGGTCAAAAAATCCCACGGAAAAATCCATGGACCACCCATCGGGTCCTGGGATTTTGTATTTTTGGAAACTGAGCACCGCTTTTTTGAGCTCTTATTCAGAGACTTCCTCCATTAAATCCTTATTGTCTTCATCTTCCACAAATCTAGGATAGTTAAGGGAAAATTGTATGATGGCATATAGGGTTACTCATCTTTTAGTAGAGAAAAGAGTTTGGAAATGTTGGGATCCAAGTTGTGCCAAGTCCTTGAAAGAAGTGAGTTGTTGCCCCGATGGATCCTTTAGTCCCCAAATTGTGTTTTCCAATTTTCTTCCTTTAGCATAATATTGGTGATCTAGATTTATAAGAAGAACGAAAGGAATAACAGATTGAATACGATAACATAGAGATATGGAGAACAACAACATATATCCAATGAACAATAACTTCTATTGAATAAATAAAATAGGTTGAAACTTTAAAACTGCAAAACTAAAAACAACTTGTTTGAATGGTGGTAGCTATCTCTGAGAAGAGATGTGGCTAGTATGCACATCCATCTAAGTAGAATGATTACAATGAGGCTCCAAAGGTATTTTTAACATTACTCATGAATTCCAAAACCCTAGAGATCCAAAAACCTAACCCTAGGATATGAAATGCCAAAAGTAATGTGGGCCTCGATGGGTAAGTTAGTACCTCAAATTCCCGTGGTTGTAACATTTGCATGTGACCTTCATTTTAGGCGCATGATAGCCTGTTGGAAAGTTATTTTTGAGAACTACACATTATGCCATCAAACTCTAACTTTGTTTATAATTTGGCTATGGCAAGACAAACAAACATTGTTTAGGGCCCCAAAATGGCCCTAGAAGTACATAAAGATGTATGAACATGTAAAATTCCAAAATAATCTAGTTGGATAATGTGGGTGGCCACCAATCTCCACCTGGGAGTTGTGTAGAGCTTTAGACAAAGCCTAGAGTGTAGAACCCACAATTAGAAAGAATTACAGAAGAAAGTGTTGAACTAAAAACTATCAAGAGGAGCCAGTTAGAATAGGTGGGTGGCAACCAATATCAATATGGATCATTCCTCCCCTCTTAGGAAGAAATGGTCTCCATTTCATTGAGTTCCCCCATTAGGTGAGAAAACTTCTGCTAAATTTAGCCCTGGGTGAGCCACTTGCCTTGGTGTAGGAGCTTCCCTTCCTTGACAACCCGATAAAGCTGGATTCTTTGCTCACGAGTGCCCTTGACCAGTGTGTCCACTATTTGATTAGTATATGCATGTTCCATGCAGTCAGGGTTGAGCTATGTTGGTTTCAACATTTCTGCGATCTTTGAGGTGTCCAGTAATGGTGGAAAATATGGTCGAAGGAGGTCCACATTGAACACTCAGTGCAAGCCAAGGAAGGGTGGAGTGTTGAGCTTAAAATTATTTATACCCACATCCTTGGTGATAGTGTAAGGCCTATAGTGAAGTGGGTGGATCTTTCGATGGATCCGTGTAAGGCTCTCTTTTTGGAAATGTAACCAAACCTTGTCTCCCACCTGAAACTTGTGCAGTTCCCGGTGTTGATAATGGTGTTGCTTGTACTTAGCATTGGCTTTCTACAAAATATCATGGACCTGTTGGTAGATGTGTTGAATCCACTCAATGAATCTGGTGGCTTTATCAGCATGAGACTGAACATGGGAAGGTTCTCCCTATGGTGTTGCAAGAAGTATTGCATCATCGATGGGACCCAAGGGGTGGAATCCTAGCCCCGCCCGAAATGGGCTATGGTCGATGGAGCTATGGAGAGCCTTGTTTGTATTTGTGTTGAACATGGGGAATACTCTCATCTCATGTACGCAAATGGTTAGAGTTGTACATGCGCAGGATGTGCACAATCATCTGATTGACTATGTTTGTCTGGCCATCGGTTTGGGGGTGGAAAGCAGTGGATTTAGTGAGCTCGATGTCCAATAGTGACCAAAGACTCGACCAAAATATGTTGAGAAACCTATGGTCCTTATCTGAGGTGATCATCTCCTTGGTATATATAGGAGACTAGGAGGTACAATTACAACTAATGGACCCAAATCGACATAAATAAAATAACATTACTAATGTAATATGCCCCAATCAAGGGGTAATGTGCCACTATTTAGGGCTTAACATGCCCCTCCCCTTGAGAAAAGTGTTTTCCACAACACTTGAGTAATTCTAGATGCTTCTGTATGAAAGACTCATCTTCCCAAGTGGAATCTTCAGCAGGTAGTTTCCTCCACTTAATGAGATACTCTGAAATGGATCTATTCCCCAGCAGGAGAATTCTTGTGTCAATAATAGCTTCAGGCTCCAATATGATTTTTCCTTCCTCATCAAGTTATTGAAATATAGTTTGAGCCGAGATCTTGTCACCTATAACCTTCTTTAAGAATGAAACATGGAAAATTGGGTGTACTCATGAAGATGTAGGAAACTCCAATTTGTATGCCATAGTACCAATCTTTTGCAACACGTTATAAGGGCCATATTACTTTGGTGATAATTTATTATCCTTCTTGGCTTGCTTGAGGGAGATCTCTTTGTATGGTTGTAGTCTTAAAAACATCCAATCCCGTACTTCAAAACTTCTTTCACTATGATGTTGATTTTCTTATTGTTTCATGTGATTTTGTGCCATGGTCAGGTTGTCCTTTAAGATTTGGAGAACTTTTTGTTGATGCTCGATGTGATATTCCACTGCTTGAACCTTAGATTTTTATTTTAGAGAAGAAGTGATGGAAGGAGGGTGGTATTCATAGAGTGCCATAAATGGTGTCATTTTTGTTGCAGTATGAAAGGAAGTGTTATACCACCATTTTTCCAAGGGTAACCATTTGAACCATTTTGTTTGTTTATCAGAGACAAAGAAACGAAGGTAGTCTTCCAGATATTTTTTCAGTATATCGGTTTGTCCATTAGATTGAGGATGATAGGATGAGTTATGAGCCAATTGAGTACCCAAAAAAGAAAACAATTCTGTCAAAAATGTCTAGTGAAAATGGGATCTCTGTCACTTACAATAATCTTTGGGCTTCCATGTAGCTTTTGAACTGTCTCCAGGAATGCAGTGGCAACTGTACTGGCTTTGAAGGGATGAGAGAGTGCACAAAAGTGTGTGTACTTGGTTAGTATATCAACAATCACCATGATGACACCCTTTAATTTAGACTTGGGTAACCCTGTGATGAAATCCATGGAAACCTCCTCCTAGCACTGAATTGGGATGGCTAATGGTTGTAAAAGACCTGGGGTCTTAATTGTTTCCACCTTATTTTGTTGGATAACCAAACATTCTGCCACAAACTTTTGAACATCAATTTTAAGGCCATCCCAAAAAAAATACTTCTTCACCTTATGGTAGGTTTTCAAAAATCTTGAGTTCCCTCCTACCAGAGAGGTGTGTAATTCCAATAGTACCTTTTGTTTGAGTTGGGAGTTCTTACATAAATATAAGCGATCTTTGTACCATAGTGAATCATTTTTCCATGTAAATGTATTTGATGCAATGGAATCTTGCTGCAACCTTTGAATGAGAGTCCACACGTTTTCTTCATTCTTCCATTCATCCCTCGCTTATATTATCCAATTGGGTTGGATGATCGAGATAGCGGAGAGAAATGCCTCAACATCTTCATCCTTTCTTGAGAGTGCATCTGCCACAACATTTTTCTTCCCTTTTTTATAGATGATTTCAAAATCATAACTAAATATCTTGGTCAACCATTTGTGTTTTTCTTCTGAAGATAGTCCTTGTTTCAAGAAATATTTAAGACTATCATAATCTGTTTTGACCTTGAAGTGCCTACCTATTAGGTAAGGGTGCCATTTATTCAATGCATGTAGTATTGCCATCATTTCCTTCTCATAAATGGGTTTGTGTAAGTCCTTTCCCTTGAGTGGCCGACTTTCAAAAGACAAGAGACTTCCTTCTTATATTAGGATAGCACCAATGCCATTTCCCAAGGCATCACTTTCCACAATAAATGTTTTTGCGAAGTCTAGTGTGGTCAATATAGGAGCTTTGCACATCACCTATTTAAGTTGTTCAAAATCTTGAGTTGCCTATGGAGTCCATGAAAATGCATCCTTCTTAGTTAGTGTCGTTAAAGGTACTTCTATTCTTCTATAGTTCTGAAAAAACTTGCAGTAGTAACCTATCAAACCAAAAAATCCTCTAGCATTCTTCAATGTTTTGGAAATCGACCAGTCCATTATTGCCTTAATCTTGTTAGGGTATACCTCGACACCTTCATGAGATACAATATGACCCAAATACTCTATCTCCTTCACCCAAAAGAAACATTTGGATGGTTTGGCATATAGTTGTTTCTCCTTTAGTAGTTGTAGCACCTTGTCAACATGTTGCACATGATCCTCCCAATACTTACTATAGATTAGTATATCATCAAAAAATACTAACACAATTTTTTTAAGGAAGGGCTTCAAAATGGAATTCATCAACCCTTGGAATGTGGAAGGTGCATTTGTAAGGCCAAAAGGCATGACCAAAAATTCATAATGGCCTTCATGAGTTTGGAATGTTGTTTTTGGGATATCTTCTTCCTTCATTCTAA
>ML783938.1:208150-271069 GCA_009831015.1 Picea engelmannii | reverse complement strand
GGTGCATTTGTAAGGCCAAAAGGCATGACCAAAAATTCATAATGGCCTTCATGAGTTTGGAATGTTGTTTTTGGGATATCTTCTTCCTTCATTCTAATATGATGATACCCTGAATGGAGATCCAACTTTGTGAAATAGATTGCAGTGTATGGGGGAACCTATCCTAGGTTATTTGCCTGTCCAATTGAAACTAGAAAATGGAGCACTGATATGTTATTGATATATGGACAATCATTTTCCAATTTGGAAAATGGTCCAGGTTGGGCAGTCACTTTCCAGTTCGGAAAGTAGTCCAAGGTTCTTGATGGACAGTCATTTTCTAGATTGGAAAATTGTCAAGGATGGGAAGTCACGTTTTAGTTTGGAAATTGGCCCAATATTTCTGATGGACGATAATCTTCCAGTTCAAAAAATGGTCCAGATAGGACAATCATTTTCATAATGAAAATGGTCTAATAGATTGTTGATGTACCATAGACAGTGATTCCCCTTGTGGCCATTGTGGGGAAATGATCTAGGAACATCATTCTTCTTGGAAGTCACTCTGAGTAGTGGTCAAGAAGAATGGTTTGCCTCTCCATGCAGTTATTCTTTCGAAGTTCACAGTTGTAAGCAGTTTTGAAGAATGGTATGTTATTGGTGCAGGATAGTAATTTCCATAGGAAATGGTCTGAAGATTCATTCCCTAGGGCAGACTCATTCTCTCTAGGTTGCATTGTGATTAGTGCTAGAAGAATGGCCCAATTAGGTAAACAGTCCAGGTTCAACAACTAGGGACAACCATTCCCTAGGGTAGACTCATTCTCTCCAAGTTTCAATGTGATTAGTGGCGGAGGAATGGCCCAATTAGGTGACTGGTCCATGTTAAAAAATCAGGGACAATTATGATTCTATGCTTAAGAATAATATTTTGGATAGCCCATGAATGATGGTTCACTTTCTAATGGCATATGTTCTTCTAGATATCACAGATGTGAGTGGAATTTTGTATCATGATATTATTTATGTAGGTTGATATCAGATGATATGATTGTTGTAGAGACTGTATGTCTCTGGACAATAGTTGTGTGCTACTGTGGTGGATGTGATCCAATGGTAGTGACTGTGTGTCACTGGTTAGTAGCATTGTGCTACTGAGAGTGGTTTTGTACCACTGGATAGTAGTTGTATGCTACTATGAATAGACACAGTTATGTTCTATTGGATGACATTGTTTTGATTTCCATGGAGACAATCTAGTTGAATAATGATGATGGTGCTCGTGATTTGATCATAATTTAGTCTGTGTGGTTATGATGATGCTATCAATTGACTTCTTTTTTTGTGCTCGAGACCATTTCCTTTAATACCTCCCTAGATAGAAGGGAGTCTTGAGGTATTAACCTCCACGTGTAACCTTTGACGAGACTAGAATATTACAAGAAGCGAGAAAAACCCTAAAATGTTGGATAATAACCCTAAAAGACAAGTTGGCTCAAGAAAATATTTAATATTGAGTTATTAACATCCTGGAATAGAAGTTATCCCATTTAAGTAAGATGGAGCAGTATAAATAGAGGGTGTTATAGCTCATTTGTCACTCACTCACTCACAATTGCATAAGGACAATTAGTGCGCATGAATGGAGGACAGTTGCAACTGCATCAATGGTGACTTGGTCTCTTGGTTATGGTTTGGAATTTCTACTTGGTTTTTGGTTATTCTTGCTTGGTGTGCTAGCTTTGGAGAAAGGTGCACTACCTTGGTTGGCTATTGGTTTGCTTCCAAAATTATTTTTTCCGTCAAGGTTAAGGTGCTTGGGGGTGGCCTTTGTGCCTTTGGTTGGGTGACAATATTGTGATATTATCTATGGCAAAACGAGCACACCTATTTTTTCTAACAATCACTTCATCCATTGAAGATACGATTGCTTCTGACCATCAATGACATATTTATAATCACCTACGATTCTTGACATACTTCACACAATAGTCTAGATACTGAATCATCATATTGACATACTTCCATCTATCGAAATCATAGCTCCTTGTATTCGTCAGTTATATAGGAAAGTAGTCTATATACTGAATGTATTCAGTAGTCAATCATACAACCTAACCTTTTTCATGTACACAAGCTCACAAACATACAAATATAACCAGTAATCATTGTTCTTGGAGCACCAAAGTACAACAAAATCCACCAGCTTATAACAGACTATAGACATAATCAAACTAGTGACATTCTTGTGGCATCAAAGAACATCAAGAACCACCAACTTAAACTATGTTACTCAGTGCTATGAATGGTACTTCATCATATAATCTTACAAACAAAATAATGCTAGTACATAATTATTCTATCAAATAAATGAAAGACAATTTCACCACCACCTAGAGCTCCTCAATCGGTCTTTCAACACCTCTAATAATACACAGGCATCTTAAAGATACATGGGAAACATTTATGATATATAGGATTTGTATATCCCCACATCCATGATCCTCAACATATCTGTCATACGATCCTTAAATTCCTCCAACTTTAGGACTTCTTGGTCCACGTTGTTATGGCTCCCAACGGATGCAGACATATGTTCACTACTACCCTCGGCTTATATAGAGAACTCTAACTTCATTAGCTATTGTGATTGCACATATGATTCTGAATACATGCTCCTGGTGTTCTCCAGAAATTCCAATCTTGATTATTCTGCATCCGATCGAGTGCCTCCAGTGTACAAAGTGAACAATTGGGCCTCAAAGGCATCTGTATAGTATCTATTGAATGAATCTCACAACAATCATGAATAGCACCAATACTGAAATAATTATGACGGAAACAATGATTGGAAGAAATAGAGGTCGACCGTGGCTGGGTCGAGTCTGGCATACCCACAGTCGTTGAGGCGATAGTGAAAACGTAAGATAATTGCTCGTCGAACCCATTTCTTTCAAAATCCCTAAATCTTAATATGTAACATTGAAAAACAATAATTCATTTGTTTTTTGAAAAATGAAGAAAAAATATCCAGATCTCCCATTCACAAATCTGCACCTTGAATCTCACAGGGATCTCCGCCAGCAACGTCTCAACCGGTGCAACCAACTACCTCTACCTCGATTCGTATCCACTTCTTGTTTGTACATATGTTCATCTCTGTTCATATTTTCAAGGGATGGGAGTCTTCCCTTCTCCCTCACAAAACATACAACAAACAATATCAATAATCCGCAACAAAAAAAATATCTACTCTGCTGTAATCTACTCCTACTCTCCCTAAAATTATGAAAGGTAAGTAATAATTTTAGGGCCATGTTCTCAACATAATTATTGGATCCACCCCATTTGAGCTTAAAGAAGTGAGACTTTGAAAGGAAAAGCATCGCTCCTCCCCCATACTGAATACCCTCCTTTTATGAAGCACCATAAAAAAAATCCCAAGGTCTCTCTATCTACCATCTACCTGTTCTTCTATTATTTATCCTGGTTGGCCTCTTTTTCTTGTGGGAAAAAGGATAGGATGTTGAGGCTTTGAAAAACCATGTGTTTAGGGAGGGAAGCTTTGTCCTTGAAGATAGAATATTTTCGGGCAAGTCAAATACCCTAGTTGATAAGCAAAGTAAAGATTTTATATTAAGATTCTCATGCTCCCACAACCAAGACTTTCACATCTCTTCAATGGATGTGCCTTGCCACTTACATTATTGTCTGAGGGCCCTTGTGCATTCTACCTAGGTTTGACGGGTGTAAGGACAATCACGGAACAAGTGTAGGTTAGTTTCCTCCGTACCCTTACATAAAGAACACCAACGAGTGCCTTCCAAGCCATGCAACTTCATTTTATCCCACGTTGGGACCTTTGCATTGATCAAATACCATTGAAAGAGGTGTGCCCTGAGTGGGCGCTTTACTTTCCAGATCCATTTCCACCACTAGGCCATATCAGGACGTAACAGATCTAAATGAATTTGTGTGTATCCTGCTTTTGGGGTGTACACTCCGAAAGGACTATGTTGTCAAACTAACTCATCTTCTTTATCAGTAAGCCAGATGTGGCCTAGTTTTAGAGCTCTAGTATAGGAGTTCCATGCCTCCACAAATTCCTCATCCAACCCCAACTGCAGAGTCCCCTACCATTCTTTCCCCCATGTTGTAGTTCAATTTCTATCTGCAACTTGATCAAGTTGAATAAATCCACTGTCTTAGAGAGATTTAATGGCAGGTTGAGGGAGGATATGTGCCATGTTACTGCCCGACCATGGGTCCTGTCCAATTCTGAATTTTGAGCCTCTTCCCACTATCCAGGCTAGTCCTTGACTAATGATAGGATTTTTTTTTAATAAAGATTTCCAAATAATTCAGCATATTTGGGTCTCCTTGTTTGGCCTTCTAATCCAATCCAACACGGAATCTGGGATGATACATTTTTATGAGCCACTTTATTCCAAATAATTTAAGCGGTAATCAGTCTCCACCCTACCTTATCTGCAAGTGATTTTGAAAAGTTGTGGCTATTTTTTAGACCCCATCCCCCCAGAATTTTTCGGGTAGCCAAAGTTTCCCATATTATCCATGGCATCACAAAACATTCCTTTTGACCAACCCAAAGGATTCTAAGATATAGTCTCTTGAATTTTTCCAGAATTCATTTCGGGACCCAGGCAAGAGAGACCCAATAGATCGATATGGCTTCCAAAACTGTCTTTACTAAGATCATACTCCCTGATCTAGAAATCGATTAGAAACTCCAAGATTTCAATCTCTTTTCTAGTTTGGCTAATTTCCATAACAAATCAACTTTTCTATAATTATTGGGTTTTAGGTGGAACCCAATATATTTTATCCCTTCATCAAAAGGATTTACATCAAAAGGATAAAGATCCTTGTATACTTCTACCTCTTGATCCTCCATAAGGTGAAAATATATGGTGTATTTTTGGCCATTGATCTTCATACTTGTGGCTCGACTGAAAATGTCTAGAATACTCTTTAGAGTCTCCAGGTCTCTCCTTTGACCACTACAAAAAATTATCACATCATCTACAAAGAGTAGATGAGTGAGTCTAAGGGTTTACAAGAAAGAGACCCCTTGAAAATCCCCTCTTCTTTTTGCTTCCAGTAGAGCCCGACTGAGCCCTTCTACTATCATCATAAAAAGTAATGGGGACAACATACAACCTTGCCTGAGTCCTCTCTATGCTTTGAAGAAGGTTGAATTTTCACCATTGATGAGAACTGCAAAAGACACTGAAATAATAAAACTCATAATCTAGTTTATAAAGGGGAGAGAAAAGCCCAAATGAGTTAACAACATCCTCAAAAGAAGCCAATTGACTATGTCGTAGGATTTTGAGAGATCTATTTTGAGAACCACCCCTTTCGTTTTCTGGGTTTTCAAGTTGTGTAAGGCCTCCCGGGCCACACCAATTGCCTCATGTATCTTCCTTCCTGACAAAAAGATGAATTGTTCTTGTGAAATGGATTTTGAGAGGACCACTTTGAGCCTGCGACTGATAATTTTTTCTATCACCTTATAGACCCAGTTTCATAGTGAGATCGGTCTAAAGTCTTCCATTTAACTGGGATTTTCCTTCTTTGGGAGGAGGGAAATGAAGGTTGCATTGAAAGGAGGATGAATATACCCATTTGTCCTTGAATCTTCTATGACTTTGAGTAGATCCATTCGTACTAGGTCAAAAAATCCCACAGAAAAATCCATGGACCACCCATCAGGTCCTGGGATTTTGTCTTTTTGGAAACTGAGAACCACTTCTTTGAGTTGTTCTTCAGAAACTTCCTCCATTAAATCCCTATTGGCTTCATCTTCCACAAATCTAGGATAGTTAAGGGCAAGTTGTATGATGGCATCTAAGGTTACTTGTCTTTCAGCAGAGAAAAGAGTTTGGAAATGTTGGCATCCAAGTTGTGCCAAGTCCTTGAAAGAAGTGGGTTGTTTACTTGATGGATCCTTTAGTCCCCAAATTGTGTTTGCCAATTTTATGCCTTTAGAATAATCTTGGTGATCCGGATTTATAATCAGAACGAAAGGAATAACAGACTAAATACAGAGAACAACAACAGATATCCAATGAACAATAACTTCTATTGAATAAATAAAATAGGTTGAAACTGTAAAACTGCAGAACTGAAAACAACTTGTTCGAATGGTGGTAGCTACCTCTGCGAAGAGATGTGGGTAGTACGCACATCTGTCTAAGAAGAATGATTACAATGAGGCTCTAGAGGAATTTTTAACATTACTCATGAATTCCAAAACCCTAGACATCCAAAAACCTAACCCTAGCAGATGAAACGCCAAAATTAATGTGGGCCCCAATGGGAAAGTTGGTACCTCAACTTCCCGAGGTTTTAACTTTTGCATACGACCTTCATTTTAGGTGTGTGATAGCCTATTGGAAATTTATTTTTGAGAACTACAGATTATGTCGTCAAACTCTAACTTTGTCTACAATTTGATTGTGGCAAGACAAAAAAACACTATTTAGGGCCCCAAAACGACCCTGGAAGTACAAAAATATGTACTGACATGAAAAATTCCAAAATAAGCTAGTTGGATTAGGTGGGCAACCACCAATATCCACCTGGAAGCTGTCTAGAGCTTCAGAGAGCACCATAGTGTAGAACCCACAATTACAAATAATTACAAAAGAACGTGTTGAACTAAAAATTATCAAGAGGAGCCAGTTGGAATAGGTGGGTGGCCACCAACATCTACCTGGATCATTCCTCCCCTCATAGGAAGCAATGGTATCCATTGCGTTGAGTGCCCCCATCAAGTAAGAAAACTTTTGTTGAATTTGGCCCCAGGTGAGCCACTTGCCTTGGTGTAGGTGTTGCCCCTCCTTGAAAGCCCGATAAAGATGGATCCTTTGCTTGCGAGTGCCCTTGCCCTGTGTGTCCACTATCTTATCAGTGAATCCATGTTCCATGCAGTCAGGGTTGAGCTCTATTGGTGTCAACATTTATGTTATCTCTGAGGTGTCCATTAATGGTGGAAAATATGACCGAAGGAGGTCCACATTGAACATTGGGTGCAAGCCAAGGAAGGGTGGAGTGTTGACCTCAAAAGAATTGCTACCCATAGCCTTGGTGATAGTGTAAGGACCATAGTGAAGTGGATCAAGCTTTCAATGGGGCCATGTAAGGATATATTTTTGTAAATGTAACCACACCTTGTCTCCCACTTGAAACTGGTGCGATAACCGATGTTGATCATGGTGTTGCTTGTACTTAGCATTGTCTTTCTACAAAATCTCATGGACCTGTTGGCAGATGTGTTGAATCCTCTCAATTAATATATTGGCTTTGTTGGCATCAAACTGAATATGGGAAGGTTCTCCATATGTGGTTTAAATAGGTAGTGCAACATCAATGGGACCCAAGGGTTGGAATCCTATCTCCACCTGAAATATGCTATGGTCGATGGAGCTATGGAGAGCCCTGTTTGTAGCTGTGTTGAAAATGGGGAAGACTCTCATCCCATGTACGCAGATGATTAGAGTTGTAGATGTGAAAGATGTGCACAATCATCTGATTGACGACGTCTTTATGGCTATCGGTTTGGGGGTGGAAAGCAGTGGATTTAGCGCCCTTGGTGTCCAATAGTGATCAAAGACTCGACCAAAATGTGTTGAGGAACCTATTGTCCTGATCTGAGGTGATGCTCTATGGTATCCCAAAATTGACCCACATCCATTCAAAGATTATCTTGGCAATATTTGTCGTTGTGATGCTCTTCTTGCAGGCTGTGATAATGACCATCTTCAAAAACCAATCATCCACCACAAAAACACAATCATTTTCATTCTTGGTGGATTGAAGGCCAGACATGTAATCCATCGATATAGATTCCCAAGGCCTCTTAGTAGTAGGAAGAGAGGTGTATAATCCTTGTTTCTTTATGGATGGCTTGGAAATGGAACAGGCAGTGAAAGATATAATATACGTATTGACGTCTTGTCAAAGTTTTGGCCAATAAAAATGTTTTTGTAGAATGACCACAGTTTTCTCCATGCCAAAATGTCCTGCCATCCGAATATAGTGAGCCTCCCAAATAAGATTTGCATGCTTGCTCGTGGGAACACAGAGGTGGACCAGATGACATAAACTTCCATCCTGGATGTGAAAATCGGTGACATTTTCTCTTGTACCCAAGAGCTAATAGGTGGTGGAAAAGTCAAGTTCACACTAATAAAGTTGGGGCTACTAAAATGCCTCATGCCCACAAGAATGGAGCACTATGGTGAGTGCAACAATAGGAGGGCGACTAAGGCAGTCAAGGACACAATTTGTGCTCCATGTTTTATACTTGATGTTGAGATGAAATTATTGTAGGTATGTGGACCACTTTTGATTGTGGTCATTCTGCAACTTCCCTTGTGTCTGTATGAACTGTAGAGGCTTGTGATCAGTGTGGATGATTGTCTCCTTTCCTAGATTGTAATTTTTCCATTGACAACAGGCTTTCACAATGGAATACATTTATTTGTCATAGGTGGGGTATTTCGGGACAATATATGAGAGTGTCTCACTATGGTATGCTACCAGATGACCATGTTGGGTGAGAACTGCACCTATGGCATAGTCGGAGGCATCAGTCTCAATCTCAAATTGTTGTTTCAAATTAGGTAAGGAGATTACTAGAGTTGATAACAAGCAATGCTTCAGATCATCAAATGCTTGTTGTTGTCCCTACCCCCATGCGAACTTTTCCTTTCCACCGTATTTGGTTACTTGGGTGAGGGCCCATGCAATATGGGATAATCCCAACACGAACCTTTGGTATAAGTTGGCAAGTCCGAAGAAGATCTAAAGCTCAGTTAGTGTGGTTTGGGCTTTCCAGTCACAAATGATTGGATCTTAGCTAGATCCGCATGTACCCCATGCTCATCAACAATGTATCCCAATTATTGGACCATGTTCATGCCAAAGGAGCACTTTTTCAAGTTGGCATATAGATTTTGCTACCAAAAAGTGCCCAAAACCTGTTGAATATGCTACATGTGCTCCTCCCAAGTTATTTTGAAGATGAGGATGCCATCCAAATATACCACCACAAAAGATTTGGTGAAGGGTCGCAATACATCATCCATCAATCTCATGAAATTTTTTGGTGCATTTGTTAAGCCAAAGGGCATGACCATCTATTCGAAGAGACCTTCTTTAGATTTGAAAGTTGTCTCCCATGCATTAGTTGGTTCGATGGGAAACTAGTGGTGGCTAGACTCTAGGTCAATCTTGTTAAATAAATTTTCCCCCTTGAGTTGGTCAAGAAGGTCATCAATTCGAGGAATTAGGTACCAGTTCCTGACTGTAATTTTGTTTAATGCTCTGTAATCAATGCAGAGCTACCAGGTCCTGTATTTCTTCTATACCAACACAATCGGGCTTCCACAAGGGGAGGAGCTGGGTCGTATGTGCCCCTTTTGAAGAAACTCTTAGATCTAGTGCTTGATTTCTTCATTTTCCATCAGTGAGTGACGATAGTTTAGTCAAACATCCAATTGATCCAATTGATCTAACATCCACAATCCCATCCACTTGCTTCTAATACAAAGAGAGACTCTATGTAGAGGTCACGAATGTGGTGGTGACCTTCTTCTCAATGAAAGCATGTATCACAAAGAAGATGAACTTCCTGGTCTGTAAAATGACCTTACTGCATTGCTTATTAGGTATTAAAGAAATAGAGGTAGATGACGCTACCTATGGTATCCTATACAATTGTATACCTAAAGTAATAATAACATTGGGGAGAGATATCACAAAATACCTCGTGTTTGAAGGGCTTGATGTTGTAGGGAAGACAACATTGTTGGCTGATGCAAAGATCTCGTCCTTGGTGAAGCCACCTGATGGTGTAGGGTTGTGGGTGTAGTGTTATCGAAAGGTCCAACCGCTTGATGACCTCTGCTGAAATCAGGTTCTTATGACTGGCACTATCGACAATGAAATGAAACGAAGTCCCCTTTACCCACATCCGTGAGTGAAAGAGGCTTTCCCCTTCCTCTGGTTCTTCTGTTTCTCTTGGTTGGACTTTGGTGGTAGAAACAATGGCACTGGGTTCAGAATCGATGATCCACTTCCCACTTTATGTATTTGATTCAGATTCAGAATCTACCTTTGACTCAAAATATTTTAGCTCGACCACCAGTGACTGCTTGGAGTGACATTCTTTGGTGTTGTTCCAAGGGATTTTATGGTATTCACACCATTTTCCCATTTCCTTCTTCGACTTCTCATTACCCTTCTTGGATTGCAGCTTGGACTGGTTGTCCTGAGAGCGACCATATTTTCTCTATCCTTTGTTTTGTGGGTTGGAGCCACCTTTTCCCTACTTCAGCTGTGAGGAGTTTGCAGATCCAAACTCTCACCTCTTCTGCTTAAATTTATTCTCAATCTTGACAACATATCTATAAGCCGCACCTAATGATGAAATGTCTAGGAAATCCATTTATGTTTGATTGTATCTATGCAGGCATGCACATTATTTGAGCACCACATGTCATTCAGAGTATTTGATACCCAATTTGGTTTGTAGGGTATGGAAAATATTGGTGAAATCTAGTACTGTTTGGTCCCTTTCCCGGCGTAGCATGGTCCATCTTGTGTAGTAGTCCTCGTAGCTTCCAACAGGGTAGTATTGTTCTTTAATGGCATATCTAAAGGAATCCCATGTAGGGGTGACCGCAACTATTTCATATTCCTCTATGGACCTTTGCTCAGAGTAAGTATCCCACCAGTCCTTAACATGACGGGTGGCCTTAAGGAGTGCAAAAGTAATATTTTCCCTGTCAGAAAAATTGTGGACTGAAAAATACCCTTCGAGCAAATTCAACCATTTATCTACAAAATTTGCATCTATAAGTCCTTCAAATAATGGAATATTAAAATTTATTTGTATCTTGAAGGGGGTTGCATGGCCACTTGATGAAGATGTGTCTCCTGTGGGCAGTTGTTGAAGGATCTATGCAAAGTTGTCCATCATTTCGTTCCTTTATCGTGCAAGGGCTTCCTCGAGAATTTTTTTAAAAGGATCTCCTACTTTATCATCTTTCTTATTGTCCCCCGTGGGTTTTTGTCGGGTTCGACGTGGCTGATATTGCAAAGGCTTGATTGGTTCGAGTCCCAACTTCTTGCACCCAGATGTTGTTGGGGATATGCATGAAGAAAAATAAATGAATATAAACCTCACTCTGATACCACTGATCCCGATTTATGAGTGGAACGAAAGGAATAATAGATTGAATACAATAACACAGAGATATGGAGAAGAACAACTGATATCCAATGAACAATAACTTCTACTGAATAAATAAAATAAGTTGAAACTACAAAACTGCAGAATTGAAAACAATTTGCTCAAATGGTGGTAGCTATATCTGAGAATAGATGTGGCTGCTACGTGCATCCATCTGAGCAGAATTATTACAATGAGTCTCCAATGGAATTTTTAACATTACTCATGATTGCCAAAACCATAGAGATCTAAAAACCTAACCCTAGGAGATGAAACGCTAAAAGTTATGTGGGCCCCGATGGGTAAGTTGGTACCTCAACTTCGTGGGGTCATAAATTTTTCATACGAACTTTGTTTTAGGCGTGTGATAGCCCAGTGGAAAGGTCCTTTTGAGAAATACACATTGTTCCATCAAACTCTGAATCTATGTATAGTTTCACTGTGGAAATCCAAAAAAACATATTTTAGGGCCCCAAAATGGGCCTTGAAGTACATAAAGATGCATTGACATGAAAACTTCCAAAATAAGCCAGTTGGATTAGGTGGGTAGCCACCAATATCCACCTGGAATATGTGTAGAGCTTCAGAAAACCCCAAAGTGTAGAACCCACAATTACAAATAATTGCAAAAGAACATGTTGAGCTAAAAACTGTCATGAGGAGCCAATTGGAATAGGTGGGTGGCCATCGATATCCACCTAGATCACTTGGGAAAATTTTGTATTCTCATCCCCACTGTATAGAAAAAGGGACCTTCTTTTTAGTCTCCATTCCTCTTCTCTTTCTTGAAGGAGTTGTTTTCTCTTTTTTTCTAGCGTCAGTAGGGCCTTTTTTTCTTCTGGAGATGAAAAAACTCCTTTTTCAGAATCATAGATTGATTGTAGTTCAGTCGTTGTGCTAATGAGTTCCTAATCCACCAACTACTTTTTCTTTCTTTCCCATTCAATTGTGGCATGTTTGAGGGTTTTTAGATTGTTTTTGAACTGGACAACTGCCCTTTCATCTTGGTTTAGAGGAATCCACAACTCATTTACTAGATTGATAAAATCCCCCTCCTTCAACCATGCTGAATTAAACTTGAAAGGGATTGTTGCTTTTCTTTTTTTTCATGCAACCTCCAGGAAAATGGGATAGTGATTCGATTCTCCTCCAGTACCCACCCATTTTCTGAGGAGGATAGGTTCCTCCACCAGGTAGGTGGATATTAAGAAACGATCTATCCTTTTAGTAATATGATCATTCTCGCTCCTCTTATTTCTCCAAGTCAGACGTAGTTTAATCGGGGCAATTTGGTGCAGACCCCTTTCCCTCGGGCCAAGATCCGCGCAGGCTCTTCACTAAAACCACGCCAAGGGTTAATTAAACCCTTGTTTAAGCCATAAAGGACTTCGGGTTTTGGAATTTGGAGAGTCCTAATGTATTTCCACAGCTCTTGGCAAATGTCGAAAAGAGAAACCCCGAATAGGCCTAAGGGATAAGCTCCTCACTTCGGATCCCTTCTTAATACGACCACAGCTAGAGATAAGCAGTAGCGCTCTTCATGATTCCTGACTTCACGTGTTCGGGTGTTGAGCTCTCGTGCTCCTCCCTTGCAAAACCCTGAAATGCGATAAGTCAATAGATTGTTGACCCCTCCCAAGTGACGTGTGCTCGCCACCTGTCTCCCACTAGACTTTGGCTTTCATAACTTGAGAGAACAACCAACAGTCATTCCTCTCTCCTTACAATTCCCCAAATCCTGAATTCGTACCTTTGATAGGATCAACGACTATGAGCCTCCCCTAATCCGACGGCTCATGATATTTCAGAGATCTCAAACCGAGAGTTCATGACTCTCGAATCCAAATCACTTGTCACTCCATTTCCCGATTTTCGATCCTAAATTCACATGAATTTGACGACTCTCGTTGAATTGGATCTAATAGTCTCTATCTCCCCTAAGCTTATGGATATTGAAAAGGCACCCACCTTAACCTTCTCGTTGATCTACAAGATCTAACGGCCCACGGGATTTCACACTTCTCCATGAAGCGTCTCCACCGTCCTTTTCTTCTCTTTTGTGTGGCTTCCAGAGATTAAAATCTATGCATCTTCGCTCGATCCAATGGTTGTCGGATATCGACGCTAGATCTGACGGCCCAAATCTAATCTTCTACGCTCTCTCCTTCTGTTGTCTGGAAGTGAAACTCGATGGTCCAGATCCCATCTCTCGAGTTGATCTAACGATAGTTGTGCTCCCTCCTGAGCTTGAGAACTTTCTCCCTCCCCTTGGGAGATTTTCTGAAGTTTCAAAGGCCTCAACCTTTTCTTCCTCTGCGAGCTCAATTCCTTTGGATATCGCTTGCATTCTAGGACCGCTATCCCTCTTGAGCTTTGTCGACTATGAAACCTCAAAGGGTTTCTTTACCTTCTTCTCACTCTATTTTTACTTGGTGTGCCAAGACACTATCCTTCCTGAGCTTTGTTTACCTGAGCCTCTAGGGGACTCTCCCTTCTGTGTCCTCAAAGGGAAATCTGGTGTCCTCTCGACGACCTTCTTATCAAGACCTCCTTGCTAATCTTAACAGAGTATTCAGTAACTCTGTGAGTGTCTCTCCTTGACATTTCTCTTCCCAACAGAACTCGAAAAGAGTCCTTATGTGCACTCTATGCAACTGCTCAATGCCCTCCTGGAAGAGCTTCCATATAATCCTCAGTGATTATGTTTTCTCTCTAAACTCGAAATAGAATTCTTCTTTGCACTCTATGCACTTTCTCAATGCCCTCTTGGCAGAGATTCAAAGAACTTCAGATATTCTATCTTCTCTTTGTGCCTTCCTCTGCACAGTTCATCCTCCAAGGTGTTCAACAACCTTGAGGTTTCTCCCTGAGTCAGTGACTCCAACTGGTGCGTCCTTCTGGCACGTCTCTGTTTGAACTCCGTAGAATTCAGAAGTGAACTCCTTGCACTAGCTTGCAGAACCCGCAATATTCTGTCATGTAACCTCTTACATGAAGCCTCAAAGAACCCAAACCTGAAATCAAAGAACTCACAGATAGGAAAATCTATCTATCTCCTGCAGATGGAACTTAACATACATCTACAGAATGAATGAACACACAACATTCATAAAAGACACATAAACACATAGAAAACACATATGCATGAAAAACTACTTTGTATTAACATCAATGTCTAATTACAATGTGTTTGAGCTCGGACTGCAACAGAGTCTCAGCTCCCTCTCTTTTCTCTATCTTTTGTTCTATCTGCCTCTCTACTCTACTGAAAACAAAAGAAGATATTTTTACAAAAGGGGGCTCCTCAAGCGCTTCCCTCCACGTTCACCAACTCTCATTAATTTCAATCAATGGTTGTCTAGTCTGAAATCGGATCTAGATCTCAGCCTTACAAAACATTAAAATTCCATCTAACTACAGCCTGCATACAAGCATGGTTTTGGCTCTACCAGCCTTACAATCATTAAATACATTTTAAAATTTTAAAATTGAGAGGGATGGTGCCTCTCTTCTTCATGATTGCGCTTTGATGTACTGCTAGCTAGCTGGTGCTCGATGACATGGAGTGATGCTCCTGCATCATACTCCTCAGTTGGAAAAATCATGAGATCCTACTCATGAGCTTCCAAGCTCTGTTGAAATCCACCCAGACCCCAAACTGTTATTTGGAGTTGTCCTGCTCCATTTCCTCGTTGTTGTTGTTCCTACTCTGTTGCTCTTGCAGGAACTTTTTTGTCTAGATTCTCCTCGCTGACTGCTTCCAGTGCTAACTTCAACATCAGCCTTGTAATTCCTTCAATCACCTCGTCCAACTGCTCCCATGGCTGGCTCTCTCTATGCACTCTTCTCGGCTGCATTCTCTCTTTGAAAATGGGTAGATCAATTAGATCCCCCTTGCTATTTCCTCCATTTTTTGTGGCCTTGACTTGCCACCCTGCTACAAAATTCAGCTCTGAAGTCTATGCTTCTTCTTGACTGACCTATTGTTCATTCAGATTCTCTAACATATTTTCCTCTACCATTTCTTCTACTGGTTCAACTCCATCTTCCTCTAGATACTCTCTATACTGGAATTTTGCTTCATCTTTTGTTGCATGCCTCGGCACTGTAGTCATCATCTGTTCAGCTCCCTGGCTGAAATTTCTGAGCAATTCCTCTGAATTCTCTTCTGCTAACATCTACATGACTATCTTCTCATGGCAGTCATCTACTGGCTCTGGATGGTTCAACCAATCCTCCATCATTTCTAACTCCTTCTCCCATGGAGTGAGCATCTTATCTTCATGCTCTTCTTCTACTGTTAGCTTCAGTGTTGCAGGTGTCCTTATTTCAGCTACCTGGCTGAAATCTTTGAGCCATTCTTCCGAATGCTCATCTTCTTCTCCTTCTACTGGGGTATCTCATGATGTCTGCCCCAATTCTTCGTTCATGACAGTTTTTGTTGGTTGTCCTTCTTCCTCTGCTACACATTCATCTTGTGCATCAGCCTCCACTCGGCTACTTGGTATGAATACTCTTATCCATCCAATCATCATAATGCTCTTCTGATCTTCCTTCTCTGTCAGCTCCTCTCACTGATTTGAACTCACCTATGAGTTTATGAGACTCTCACATGGCCTCATCTGCTCTCCCTTTCCCTCCTGGAAATATGGAGTTTATCCTCTTCCTTTGCCCACCTAGCAGTCTATGAGATCAGTCGATCCCATCTCAGTGCCCTCCTCGCAATTTGAACTTTCAACACCGCCCTCCTGGCAGTATATGAGACCTTCACTTGATATCTTTCTATTTCCCACCTGGCAATTTGAAATTCCATCTCTACCCACTTGGTAATCTATGATATCTCTGCTCGATCTCTCCTCTTCATCATCACTGAGATTTCTCCCAGCTTCTGGTTCACAGTCATGAACCATCTCCTTTGTGGCCCTGAGGCTTTTCACATACCTCAGCCACCTACTCAACAACCTTTGTTGTCTTCTGGCCAACAATTTCTTTACTGGCCACTTCACCTTTCTCTTCATGGGCCATTCATATACCCAATGTGTCTTTGCATCCTGTTGCATTCACAATGCAAGCTGCTCTATTCTTTCCCTCACCTCAGCAAGTTGCATATCCATCTCTGGATTTTTCTTCTTCTTGTGGTCTTCCATGTGACCACGCCCATGGCCTTCAATATCCATCTTCATCCTCTGTCTACCCACCTGGAAAACTTATGGATCACTCTACGCCTGAGAGTATCCCCATCTTCCTTTCGCCTGTAGGATACAAGCAGATTCCCGCTCTGATACCACTTGTTGCGTATCAGAGTATTGTTTTATTTTCCTTCTGCCTCCTTCTACCTATAGTATACAGATAGAGAATCAGGCTCTGATACCACAACTGGTGCATATCATACTACTCCTTTTCCTCTAGCTCCCTCTACCTGAAATATACAGAAAAAATCAGGCTCTGATACCACAACTGGTGCAGACCCCCTGCCCTCGGGCTGAGATTCACATAGGATCTTCACTAAAACCACACCAAGGGTTAATTAAACCCTTGTTTAAGCCACAAAGGACTTCAAGTTTTGGGAGTTGGAGAGTCCTGATGTATTTACACAGCTCTTGGAAAATGTTGAAATGTGAAACCCCGAATGGGCTTAAGGGATAAGCTCCTCCCTTCGGATCCCTTCTTAATATGACCACAGCTAGAGCTAAGCGCTAGCACTTTTTGTGATTCGTGACTTCACGTGTTGGGGTGTTGAGCTCTCATGCTCCTCCCTTGAAAAACCCCAAAACGCGATAAGTCAACAGATTGATGACCCCTCCCAAGCGACGTGCGCTCACCACTTGTCTCCCACTAGACTTTGGCTTTTAGAACTTGAGAGAATAACCAACAATCATTCCTCTCTCCTTACAGTTCCTCGAATCCCAAATTTGTACCTTTGATAGGATCGACGGCTATGAGCCTCCCCTGATCCGACGGCTCACGATCTTTCAGAGATCTCAAACTGGGAGTTCACGACTCTCGAATCCAAATCACTTGTCGCTCCATTTCCTGATTTTCGATCACGAATTCACATGAATTCGACGACTCTCGTTGAATTGGATTCAACGGTCTCTATCTCCCTTGAGCTTATGGATATTGAAAAGGCACCCGCCTTAACCTTCTCGTTGATCTGCAAGATCTAACAGCCCACAGAATTTTGCACTTCTCCACGAAGCATCTCCATCGTCCTTTTCTTCTCTTCTTTGTGGATTCCAGAGATTAAACTCCGTGCATCTTCGCTCGATCCAACGATTGTCGGATATTGACACTAGATCTGACAGCCCAAATCTAATCTTTTGCGGTCTCTCCTCTTGTTGTCTGGAAGTGAAACTCGACGGTCCAGATCCCATCTCTCCAGCTGATCTAATGACAGTTATGCTCCCTCCTGAGCTTGAGAACTTCCTCCCTCCCCTTGGGATATTTTCTGAAGTTTCAAAGGCCTCAACCTTTGCTTCCTCTGCGAGCTCAATTCTTTTGGATATCGCCTGCGTTCTAGGAACGTTATCCCTCCCGAGCTTTGTCGATTGTGAAACCTCAAAGGGTATCTCGACCTTCTTCTCACTTTGGTTTTACTTGGTGCGCTAAGGCACTATCCTTCCTGAGCTTTGTTTACCCGAGCCTCTAGGGGACTCGCCCTTCTGTGTCCTCAAAGGGAAATCTGGTGTCCTCCTGATGACCTTCTTCTCAAGCCCTCCTTGCTGAGCTTAACAGAGTATTCAGTAACTCTGTGAGTGTCTCTCCTTGACACTTCTCTTCCCAATAGAACTTGAAAAGAGTCCTTCTGTGCACTCTATGCAACTGCTCAATGCCCTCCTAGAAGAGCTTCCACAGAATCCTTAGTGATTATGTTTTCTCTCTGAACTCGAAATAGAATTCTTCTGTGCACTCTATGCACTTGCTCAATGCCCTCTTGGCAGAGATTCAAAGAACTTCAGATGTTATGTCTTCTCTCTATTCCCTCCTTTGCACAGTTCGTTCTCCAAGGTGTTCAACAACCTTGAGGTTTCTCCCTGAATCAGTGACTCCAGCTGGTGCATCCTTCTGGCACGTCTCTGTCTAAACTCCGCAGAATTCAGAAGTGCGCTCCTTGCACTAGCTTGCAGAACCCGCAGTATTCTATCATGCAACCTCTTGCATGAAGCCTCAAAGAACCCAAACCTCAAATCAAAGAACTCACAGATAGGAAAATCTATCTATCTCCTACAGATGGAACTTAACATAAATCTACAGAATGAATGAACACACAACATTCATAAAAGACACATAAACACATAGAAAACACATATGTAGGAAAAACTACTTTGTATTAACATCAATGTCTAATTACAATGTGTTCGATCTTGAACTACAATAGAGTCTCGGCTCCCTCTCTTTTCTCTATCTTATGTTCTATCTGCCTCTCTACTCTACTGAAAACAAAAGGGGGCTCCTCAAGCGCTTCCCTCCATGTTCACCAACTCTCTTTAATTTCAATCAATGGCTATCTAGTCGGAAATCGGATCTAGATCTCATCCATACAAAACATTAAAAGGCCATCTAACTACAGCCTGTGTACAAGCATGGTTTTGGCTCTACCAGCCTTACAATCATTAAATACATTTTAAAATTTTAAAATTGAGAGGGATGGTGCCTCTCTTCTTCATGATTGTGCTTTGATGTGCTGCTAGTTGGCTGGTGCTCGATGACGTGGAGTGATGCTCCTGCATCATAATTTCTAGCAGGTCGGAAGCTTCCAATTTTCTTCTAAAAAAATTTGTTTGGGAATCATCCTGGGATCTATGTCCCCATGATTCTGTAGAACCTAAAGAAACAATTAAGTCCCCCCCCCTAGAATGTGATTTCTTTCCTTTGTGAAATATTTTTCTAGAAGCTTGTCTGACGCAAGGCGTGCCACCCAGGCATGTCCACTCACATGATCTTCTTCTTCTCGGCCCGAAGAACTCCAAGGTTCTTCTACTTCCCTATCAGGAAATATCTACCCACAGACTCTTTCGCGCGACTTCTCTCCTTCTTCTAATCGGAGGATCGGAACTCGCGACTTTGCGAATCCAAAGGTCAGTGGTCGGGTGTGAATCTCACGAGTCCCCGAGCACCGATATGAATCAATGTTGACCTCACCCTTCTTCTATCGCGATTTATCCTATCGCGACTTCGCAACTCTCTATGTAAAACACTTGGGGTTCCAACTCCCGATACCTGGTGTGCTAAAATGTCGATGCGCATGTGAGTTAGCCTTTTAACGGTCCCTTATCTCGTCGAGACTTTAGGTTTCGCAGGATCGCGAATCCTAACACCAACACTTCGGGACTTCTCACGGCGAGATCCTGATGACTTCGTGCCACCTGTACTCCACTTGCCGACTTCACTATGGCCCACACTGTCCTCCAGCTGTCGGGATACCGCTTATCGCAATCTCGCGATCCCCGCGGCCAAATCCTCGAATCTTTTCTCACGAGACCCGATACACGATCCCAGGTGAAAATCCGACGGTTCTCCTTCGATCTAGATCCAATGGTTATCCTCCTCCTCGCTCCTCTCGTCTTCGTGATTTGGAGTACCCAATGCTTGGGCTCTCACCCTGCAAACTCCCAAGTTCGTGAGATCTCTCAATATCTGCCACCTGTCCTCCTCAGATGGATGGCGCCTAGTCCTCTCGCCACTTCGCCGCTTCGTGTCCTCGCGCTTTGTGACCCTTGACACCAAATTCTCATCCCTTCCACTCACGAGATCCCGACTTGCGATGTGCCACATGTCCGCTTGCCGACTCCTGTGGCCCCACACCGTTCTCGTGGTCATCGGGATATCGCGTATCGTAATATCGCGAGTCCTGTTACCAAGCTTTGGACACTTTTCTCATGAGGTCCCGATGGGCGATCTTGTGAATAATCCAACGGCCCTGAACGACTTGGATCAACAGTGCTACCCCTCCTGAGCTTAGACCCTCTCCACACTTGCGCTGTAACTACCTCGCACCTCTGGAAGATCTGACGGCTCTCAAAACTTCGTGAAATCTCCTCCAAAGATTTCATCCGTTCGTTCTCCCTTCTGAGGATTCTGCAAAATGAATAAGTGCCTCTCCACGAGACTCCTTCACCGCTTCGCCAACCTGCAACGTTTCTTACAACTTCAAGTCGCACTTATCTACGCTGATCTTTAGCGACTCAGAGGCCTACCCTTCCTGATTTTTTCTAAATTACTTCAACCTCAACGAGGTTCTTTGCACGCACTCCTTGCGGTAAACCTGTGAACACTTCAACTGTTCGAGCTTCCTTTGACTCTACGCATGCCCATAGTAGCAGTCCTTCAATACTTTGCTCGGTTCCATGACTGAGATTCTCCTTAGCCTGCGCACTCCTTGCACGGCTCCAGCAACCCACATTCACTTCTGAGCGAATGAGAACAAGAGTTAAACTATCTGAGCTTCCATCAATGCACTCCTTGCATATGTTTTCGACTGCACTCCTTGCAGGAATCCTTGCTCAGATAGAGAAACGATTGAAACTCATTCCTCCTTATCCTCGGACTTATGTTTAAAACATGAAATTATACACACAACATAATAGCAAATGCTTAATAGGAAGTAAATACTCATGAGCATAGCATTCAACACACATACACAGAGAATAACACAAAACCATGGATCTGAATCAATTCCTTCTATTAATTCAAGATCTATACATGGATGTCTTCTACAACTCTCTGTTATTCTCCTATGCTCCCCTACTCTGAATTATGCTGGCTAATGTTACAAAGAGAAATGAGGGTGTCTATATCCGTTTTCCCTTCTGCACTCTAAAACTATCTAATCCAATATTCAATTCTACCTACTTACATCTACTACTATAAATGCCTCCCTCTACTTCAGACAAGAGCATATGGCTCGAGGTCCGATTACATTTTACCAAGGCACTAATCTGATTTATGTTTAACGCATCAACTTCAAGGGAAAATTTAAAAATTGGCGCTGGCGTGTGCCCAACTATCCTTTGTCTTTTGTGCTGGCTCGCTTGTCTCGGGAGATGCTCCTGCATCATACTCCCTCACTTGAAAATTTGCATGGACTCCTGTCCATGAGCTCTTGCATGGTATGTCCATGCTTCTGTATCTCTGCTTTATTCTCCCAGCTGGCATCTTCAACTGGATGGTCCTTCCACTTGACCAAATATTCGAAATATTCTTTCCTTCTGGTTTTCTTACCCACTTGTTTATTCGGTATCTGTTCCATCTGTGGCTTCTCTGCAACTGGCATCTGCTTCTGCCACTGGATATCTGGTTGATCATCACTTTCTGCTCCTGCTTCATTATCTTTATATGGATATAAATCCAAAACATTAAATGTCGGAGATATTCCGATCCCATCTGGTAACCCAATTTCATAAGCATTCTATCCCATTTTCTTCAAGACCTTGCATGGCCCAATTTTCTTCATTTTTAATTTATTATATGTTCCCCTCGGGAACCTTTCTTTCCTCAAATGCGCTAGAACTAGATCACCAACTTCAAACTGAAGTTGTCTTCTATGCTGATCGGCACCGCGCTTGTACTCCTGGCTTGATTTCAATAGCCGCTCCTTCACCCTGGTGTGAAGTTATTTCATCGCTTCAGCGAATTCTTCTGCACTAGCGCTACTAGTCGCAGTCTGTTCTGAATCCCTCAATTCAGAAACTCCTCTCGGCTGCATTCCATATATAATCTGAAATGGACTTCGGCCTGTGCTCCTATTCACTGAATCATTGTATGCGAACTCTGCTTGCGGCAATATGCTATCCCAGCTGCTATGGCGCTCTGTCACCAAGCTCCTCAACAAGTCTCCCAGACTTCTATTGACCACTTATGTTTGTCCATTCGTCTGAGGATGATAAGAAAAACTAAACATCAAATTAGTTCCTAGCTTCTTCCATAATGTCCTCCATAAATGCCCTATGAATTTTGTGTCTCTGTTCGAAACTATGCTTTTCGGCAATCCATGAAGTCGAACGACCTCCTTGAAGAACAAATTTGCAATGTGCGTCGCATCACTGGTCTTCTGGCATGGGATAAAATGTTCCATCTTGGAAAACCTATCCACTACCACAAAGATGGAATCAACACCTCTTTGGGTCCTTGGCAACCCCAATATAAAATCCATGCTAATTTAATCCCATGGCTTGTCTGGTATGGGCAATGGCTGATAAAATCCTGCATTCTACTTCCTTCCCTTTGAATGCTGACAAATTCTACATCTGTCAACAAACCTCTTGACCTATGACCGCATCCCTGGCCAAAAGTATGACTCGCTCAGCTTTGCAAATGTTTTATCATGACCGAAGTGTTCGTCCAATCCCCCACTGTGTTTCTCTTTCAACAGATTCTCCCTCATGGAGCAATTCGGAATACACAACTGATTGCCCTTAAACAACAACCCTTCCTGGATCACGTACTCTATCCACTGACTTCTGTCTCTGAGAACTAGTTTCTCAGCTGCTTCATACGCTTCCTTAAAGTCTGAATCATCTGCATACATGTCCTTAAGATCATCAAAGCCTAATTTCTGGACTTTGAACTCCTGCAACAGCAAACACTTCCTGCTCAAAGCATCAACAACTTTGTTAGCAGTACCAGAAATATGTTTTATCACAAAAGTGAAATTTTGCATATATTCAACCCATTTAACATGCCTCTGATTCAACTTTTCCTATTGAGTCACAAATTGTAATGCATGGTTATCACTATATAAAACAAATTCCTTTGGAATCAAATAGTGCCTCCATTTCTTTAATGCCTGTATGATGGCATAGAATTATTTATCATACGTGGAATATTTCTCTTTTGCCTCATTCAGCTTCTCGCTGAAATATGCAATCGGTCTGTCTTCCTAGCTCAAGATTGCTCCTATGGCAAACCCGCTTGCATCACATTTTACCTGAAATGTTTTCTGAAAATACGGAAATACCAACACCAGTTGTTCCGTAATCTTCTGCTTCAACAGATTGAAGCTATTCTCAGGCTCTTCCGTCCAGTGAAAAGATTTATGTCTTTTCTTCACTGTATCCATCATTGCTGCACTAATCCCACTGAAATTTCTAATGAATTTTCGGTAGAAACTAGCCAGTCCATGAAAACTCCTCACCTCAAATACGTTCCTCGGTGATGGTCAATTCTTGATTACCTCCACCTTATCTGGATCCATCCTCAATTCATTTGCAGATATAACAAACCCCAAATAAATGAGTTTTGTCTTCATGAAGGAGGACTTCTTCATGTTTATCAGCAGCTTCTCTTGCTGTAATCTCTTCATCACAATAGCCAAATGCTTCAGATGTTCAGCCTTTGTCTTGCTGAAAATCAATATGTCATCCAGATACATGATGACAAATTTTCTGATGAATTCCTTCAGGACTTCATTCATCAACCTCATAAAGGTACTTGGTGCATTCGTCAAGCCAAACAGCATGACAAGCCATTCATACAAACCTTCGTTTGTCTTGAACGTTGTTTTCCATTCGTCACCTTCTCTCATACGAATCTGGTGATATCCACTCTTCAAATCTATCTTTGAAAAAAAAAATTCTCCACTTAAGAAATCCATCAGATCATCCATCCTCTGCAATGGAAATCTATACCTGATAGTTATCTTATTAATGGCTCTTGAATCAGTGCACATCCTCCATCCTCTGTCTTTCTTCGGACTGAGTACTGTCGGAACAGCACACGGACTCAAGCTTTCTCTGACCAATCCCTTGTCCAATAAATCATGGACCTGCTTCTTGACCTCCTCATTCTCCTATGGTGTCAATCTATATGCGGCTTTGTTTGGCAAACTAGCTCCTGGTATGAGGTCTATATGATGACTCACACTTCTTATCGGTGGCAACGAATGAGGTAGTTCGTCCACTACAATATCAGTGAACTCTTCCAGCAGTTCCTAAACTTCTTCTGGCAAATCATCCACCCTTGTACTAGTCAGAACAATTCTCGGTTTTCTGATCACAAAGAATTGTGGATCCTCCTTTTTCTTAACTTTTGTAAGAAGTTCCTTCCCACTCATGAGAAGTACTGTGTTTTTTACCCCTGGCTTCACCTCTTTATCTTCAATTGGGTACAACATATGAGTTCTCCCATTCCTCTCTAGGGTATATGTATTCATTCTCCCATCATGAACTACATTTCTATCATATTGCCATGGTATGCCCAGCAATAAATGACAGACATCCATAGGAATAACATCACATAAAATCTTATCATTATATCCTCCTATTTTAATGTCAACTAAGCATTGTTTAGTGACATTATCGGTTGAAACAAGATTATCGGTGCTTCCACTGTCCACGATGACCTTGCATACTCTATCCTTGGTCTTGCAAGCAGTCCTAAAAAGATTGTTCCTCTACGCTGAATTCTCCATCTCCTTCTCTGGTGTCAAAAGGACCTTCCGCATCACCAGCGATCTTCCGCCTTCAGCGTATTCTGCCTCAACATCTCACTTCTGTGCCTCGGCGATGTGAGTCTCTCCAGTTTCTTTCTTTTTCTCTGGACACTCGAATGTCTTCTGCCCATTTTTTCCACATGTGAAGCATGTGATTACTCCACCTCTTCCTCTTCCTCTACCTCTGGTACGAGGAAACCTATTATTATCAGCATATCCTCCTCTTTGCTCAGTATGTTGTTCTCTTTGCTCAACATATCGCCCTCGCTGTGAACTTCCACCTCTCTCTGTCTGAGTCTGAGGTTTCTTCTAGTCGTCCTTGGGCTTCTGGTATTTATCTTGAGCAACCGATTTGCCTTTGGGCTGACTCCTGCCTCTGCCTCGCTGACCTTGCTTACGGCTCAGCTTCTCTTCAGCTTTCAAAGCCAATTGATAGGCATCCTCCACCATTCGGATGGTTGCCATATTTATTTCATCCTGAATCTCATACCTCAGGCCATTCATATACCTGGCCACCTTTTCGTCATTGCTTTTGCGATGACCTGCCCTGATATTCAACCTGTAAAATTCCTCAGTATACTCCTTCACTGTCATCAGCTTCTGTCTCAGGTTCTGCATCCTCCTGAACAGAGAAATTTGATAATCCCTGGGAATGAATTTTGCCTTCATCTTTGCAATCATCATGTCCCAGCTCTTAATTTTTGGCTTGCCTTGGCAACGCTTGTCAGCTTGTAGTTCATCCCACCACAAGGCTGCATGTCCTTTTAATCTTGTGACGGCATACCTGACCTTCTTATCTTCTTCGATATCTTCATAATCGAAGTAAGTGTCTAGAGCTCTAATCCAATCTAGTAGCTCTTCTACATCCAGATTTCCCTTATAAACTGGAATATCCATCCTTACCTTTGTACTCATCCTTGCAACAGCTTTAAGTAAGCGTTCACTCGCTGCATCTTCCGCTGGAATTTCTTCTCCTCCATGTCTAGCATCCTCTTCATCTTCAGATTCACTGATATCTCCTTCATCAGCTTTGCGCCTTCATGATGTCTCCATGTCCTCCATTCTGGCATGAAGATTTTGTATTTCTCTCTCCATGTCTGGATTCTGCCCTTGCCTACCTCTTTCTCTGCACAATTCCCTTTCCTCCTCTGGATCGGGTGATTGTCTACCCCTTCTCCTTGACGGCATGGTGAACTCTCCTTGTCCTCTACTACAGAAAGCAAAGAAGTTTTTCTAAGCTCTGATACCACTTGACGCAAGGCGTGCCACCCAGGCATGTCCGCTCACAGGATCTTCTTCTTCTCGGCTCGAAGAACTCCAAGGTTCTTCTACTTCCCTATCGGGAAGTATCTACCCACAGACTCTTTCACGCGACTTCCCTCCTTCTGCTTATCGGAGGATCGGAACTCGCGACTTTGCGAATCCAAAGGTCAGTGGTCGGGTGTGAATCTCACGAGTCCCCGAGCGCCGATATGAATCAATGCTGACCTCACCCTTCTTCTATCGCGATTTATCCTATTGCGACTTCGCAACTCGCTATGTCAAACACTTGGGGTTCCAACTCCCGATACCCGGTGCGCCGAAATGCTGATGTGCACGTGAGTTGACCTTTTAACGGTCCCTTATCTCGCCAAGACTTCAGGTTTCGCAGGATCGCGAAAACACCAACACTTCGGGACTTCTCATGGCGAGATCCTGATGACTTCGTGCCATTTGTACTCCACTCGCCGACTTCGCTATGGCCCACACTGTCCTCCAACTGTCAGGATACTGCTTATCGCAATCTTGCGATCCCCACGGCCAAATCCTCGAATCTTTTCACACGAGACCCGATACACGATCCCAGGTGCAAATCCGACGGTTCTCCTTCGATCTAGATCCAACGACTATTCTCCTCCTCGCTCCTCTCATCTTCATGATTTGGAGTACCCAATGCTTGGGCTCTCACCCTGCGAACTCCCGAGTTCGCGAGATCTCTCGATCTCTGCCACCTGTCCTCCTCAGATGGACGGCGCCTAGTCCTCTCGCCACTTCGCCGCTTCGTGTCCTCACGCTTCGCGACCCTTGACACCAAATTCTCAGCCCTTCCACTCACGAGATCCCGACTTGCGATGTGCCACCTGTCCGCTTGTCGACTCCTGTGGCCCCACACCATTCTTGTGGTCGTCGGGATATCGTGTATAGTAATATTGCGAGTCCTGTTACCAAGCTTTGGACATTTTTCTCAGGAGGTCTCGATGGGTGATCTCGTGAATAATCCAACGGCCCTGACGGACTTGGATCAATGGTGTTTCCCCTCCTAAGCTTAGACCCTCTCCACACTTGCGTTGTAACTACCTCACACCTCTGGAAGATTTGACGGCTCTCGGAACTTCGTGAAATCTCCTCCAAAGATTTCGTCCGTTCGTTCTCCCTTTTGAGGATTCCGCGAAATGAATATGTGCCTCTCCACGAGACTCCTTCGCCGCTTCGCCAACCTACGACGTTTCTTGCAACTTCAAGTCGCACTTATCTATGCTGATCTTCAGCGACTCAGAGGCCTACCCTTCCTGAGTTTTTATAAATTACTTCAACCTCAACGAGGTTCTTTGCACACACTCCTTGCGGAAAACCTGTGAACACTTCAACTGTTCGAGCTTCCTTTGACTCTACGCATGCCCGTAGCAGCAGTCCTTCAATACTTCGCTCGGTTCCACGACTGAGATTCTCCTTAGCCTGCGCACTCCTTGCACGGCTCCAGCAACCCACCTTCACTTCTGAGCGAATGAGAACAAGAGTTAAACTATCTGAGCTTCCATCAACGCACTCCGTGCGGATGTTTTCGATTGCACTCCTTGCAGGAATCCTTGCTCAGATAGAGAAACGATTGAAACTCATTCCTCCTTATCCTCGGACTTCTGTTTAAAACATGAAATTATACACACAGCATAATAGCAAATGCTTAAAAGGAAGTAAATACTCATGAGCATAGCATTCAACACACATACACAGAGAATAACACAAAACCATGGATCTGAATCAATTCCTTCTATTAATTCAAGATCTATAAATGGATGTCTTCTACAACTCTCTGCTATTCTCCTATGCTCCCCTACTCTGAATTATGCTGGCTAATGTTACAAAGAGAAATGAGGGTGTCTAAATCCGTTTTCCCTCCTGCACTCTAAAATTGTCTAATCTAATATTCAATTCTACCTACTTACATCTACTACTATAAATGCCTCCCTCTGCTTCAGACAAGAGCGTATGGCTCGAGGTCTGATTACATTTTACCAAGGCGCCTAAATTAAATGATCTCATTTATGTTTAGCGCATCAACTTCAAGGGAAAATTTAAAAATTGGCGCTGGCGTGTGCCCAACTATCCTTTGTCTTCTGTGCTGGCTCGCTTGTCTCGGGAGATGCTCCTGCATCATTGTCCCAAAAAAATTGACGTTCTTGAGTGGGGCCATAGACATTTAGAATCATGAACACCATGCCATGGTCCTCCATTCCGACTATCATTGGAATTCTAGAGACAAAACCCCATGAATGTTCCAAATCTATGGATCTGGTCATCCAACTCATGACCAAACCACCCGATCTCCTAGAAGAATCCAACCCAATGAAACTCCAACCTCTGAATAACTTTTCCAAGATAGGGACCACTAGGTTTGCATCCCCTGGTTTTTCCTAGAGCATGATGATATCCTTTTGAGTAGACTCCACTAGCATCTGGAGGGTGGATTTTTTTTAGGGGTTCCCCAAACCCCTACATTTGAAGGAGAGAAATTTCATTTTGAACCCCCTCTGGGGGTTGGAAATGCTCTAAGGGCCCCTGTGATGGAAAGTTTACATCCTGCTTCCATGTCAGTGGTCACCCGAGCTTGATATTTTTCTAGAAATGTTTTTCTCCCTCTCCCTTTACTTAAGACTCTAAGCGAAGGGTTTATACCCAAGCCATCCAATTTTTGAGGTAACTCTTCAGGGGTCTGAATAGGTCGGTTTCTCAATTGGTATCGAACTATTTACTCATCAGAAATGAGTGAGGAGTCATGTGAGTGGTTGGGTAGAAAAGAAGAGGGATGGGTCGGGAAAGGGGCCAATGAGAGTTGGGACAGAGGGGGCTCTAATGAAGAGGGGGAGTAAGAGTGATGAGCTTATGGGGAGAAAGGAATGTTCTTCAGGGGGCCAAACAAATTTTTTCCCATGAAAGAAAACGAATGAAAGTAAAATTTTAAAGTGGAAGAGAAGGGCCTGGGAGGCATACCCAGATGAGCTTCGATACCCTGCCGAAGTAGCCATCTAGAAGTTGATTATGTCTTTGCAGTGGATTGAGTGTAGCTTGATCTCGAGCTTGAGGTGGTGGAAGCATCCCCATCCTAGCGCCTCTAATCCTCCCTACCACCTAAGGGAGAAGTATCATGAGAAACCAAAGCCGATCTACCTTGTGTTGAGGGGCCGGTACAAGAAACATCCCCCGAGGTCTCGGATCCTCTTTTTTTGAATTTTTCACCTGGGGAGGAGATCCTTCTGTGAATCATTGGTATTGAACACTTTGAGGTTCGATGACCATGTTTGTGGCATCGATGGAAATTGAAGGGAATGCCTTCATAATCAAGATTTTCCATAAAGACCTTGTTTCCCAGGACAGTTCTAGGTCTTCATAGAGCCCTTTTTTGAGATTAAGAGAAACCATGATCCTTTCCATTGAAATCCTCCCAATGGAGATAAAAGACATGTCAGTGTCCAAATATGTGCCAAGGGTATTCCCCATTTTTCCATAGCATTTCATTGTCTATCACTCTAATGGCAGCCCCAACAACCGAAATTTCATCGATGCGCTCACAACTTGCATCGAAGAAAGGCGACCATTTCTTCATAAGTAGAGGTGTCGAATCTATGCACCAAGTAGATCTCAGGATCTTGGCCACGTCCTCCGTAGTCTAAAACTTGAACATGAACCAACCCTTAGCAAGGATATGGACCGAGGGTAACTAGTTAAGAGTGGTCGACCAATTCTTTTGGACCCAATCCCTTCGCTGAGTGGAACCCAAATGGCGACCTTTTTCTTTTCCCACCACGACCCTTTCGGCTAGATCTGAAACCTCTGGAAGGATAACATCGTCGCCCAGCGAAAACTTATGCAGATGAGGAAAAATTTTAACACCGGCCTGGATTTTTTTTTTAGCAACTAGATTCTCCCGTAAAACCTCCGGACGCTTATTCGTGAAGGACCCCTCCTCACTCCCTGATGGAGCAGACGAAACCCAAAAAAGACCCCCCTCTTGCCTCCCCTAGATTGAGCAAGAGGGAGATTTTTTGAAAAAAAAAATATGGATCCAAAGAAAAAGACTTATCGACTTCTGGAGAGGCAAGAAAGAACTCCTGAGGGGAGAAGGAAGTCGGCTGGAAGGGGGAGTAATCGAAACGAAGGTCGACAAGACTGTGTTCCTTTATTTCTTGCTAAGAAAGGGCTTGATGCAGGTCTGCAAAAAGTGGGGTGTTTGGAAAAAGACCATCAAAGGGAGTCTTATGCGACAGACCCGAATCTGTCCACCATGCACCAGACTTCGAACCCTGACCTCTTGAGGATGCGCTTTCTCAGGACAAGAAGTGTGCAAGGGATTGCGGGGAGGACGCATTGGACTCCAGGCCCACAGGAGAACCACCGGTGGGAGGGGACGGATGAGGAAGAGCGGCCCCACAAGCCAAACCCCGAGCCAGTGGCTCGTGTGAAAAATAAGGAACAACACTCAGATTGTCGACAACATGAGACAACAGATCCATAATAAGAGCGGGAGAGTGACCAGCTGGAAGGATCCAGATTAACTGCCCATCCGACGAATCCACTTCGAAGTCTACAAGGTCTGAGTAACCGTCAAATCCCTCCCCCACGGAATCGATCATGTCGACTTTAACTACACTCCAAAACTCCAACCGCCTGACACCCAAATGCAGCTGCCTGACTATTGTTACCACGAGAAGAGAGAACCACAAGAGAAAAGGATCTCAATACCCACAACGGCTAGGGTTTCCTCAGAAGAAGATCCCATCCCCAAAACAAACAAAATTTTTCCAAAAAAAGTCAATAAAGTGAATTGAATTGTTTCTAACACACACTTGGAATACCTTCTTTTCATTTTATTTTCATTCTTCATCTTGCTTTTGCTGTTTTACTATCCAAGTTATTCCTTTGAAATATATTGCGTTATTCTCTGTTTAAAACAAAGCTCGAGCTTCCTGTCACATATATACTCAGTCATGCCTTCGGGGCTGAGAAGGGATTCATTCTCACAGCGTTGGGCAGTGACTCATGACCTTCCTTTATCCATAAATATCTATCCTTCCTTACAGCGGCGCGGCGCGGCTAATTTAGCATCCCATCCAATCCAGCTTCTGCTTTCGACCTCTGTTCGCTCATCCGTTATTGACAGGATTCGGTAGCTTCAGTCTCCATTTTTGTGCAGCTGCCAAAGACCAGACCAGAGAGATTGAGATGACAAGAAATTCAGTAGCTTTGTTGTGTCTATTTTCAATGTTTATTGTTGTTGTCATCTTCATAAAAGTGACACAGCTGACAAAAGCACAGGTGAGAGAGCTGAGAGAGTTGATACAAGATCTGTCCTTCATAGCAGCCCATCCTCTGAGCGTTGGGATAACGACGACGCTTGTGATCATTTTGTTCACTTTTAAAATGAGAGTGTCAGCGACTTTGCTCGGTCTGTTTTCTGTTATTTTCATGTTTTTATATGTGAAGATGGACGCGTTAATGGGGGAGTTGAGAGAGGCTGTGTCTTATATAGCTGCCCATCCTCTATTGTTTGGGATGTTGAACATAATTAAGATCACTGTGTTCTCTTTTCACATGGGAAAGTGGATCATAATTATGATCATTAACATCACTGTGTTCATTTTTCATATGTCTATGTGGATCACAGTTAAGATGTTTCAGATCATTGTGTTCATTTTTCATGTGTGTAAAAGGATGTTCAATTTCCTTGTACCTCTTATCACTGAGAGCATGGTAATTTATAAAAGGGAAGATGCTAGATCTTATGGAACCTTGAGAGAAGTTGAGTAAATGTTAGAGCATGGTAATCTATAGAAGGGAAGATAAGATGATAGATTTTATGGAACCTTGAGAGAAGTTCAGTAAGTGTTGTAGAGACAGAAGTGTATGATATGGGAAATGTAATGAATTTTTTATCAATATAAATGAGCTTAACAAAGGTTCACATATTACTACATGTTTGGCCAATATGTTAGTGTAGATTCTTAATTTAATGATTTTTTATTTATTTGGTATTTTATAAGTATGTATAAATATACATAGTGGGTCTAATGAGTAAGAATATGTATTTCTTCATAAAAGATCCCATGGTTGGTAGAGAAAGAGTAAATTATAATTGTAAACATTCCATATATTGTAGTTTTATTCCTCACAAGAGTTTCTTTAATTAAAATGAGTACTATATAATTAGTGTGTTTGTTTTTATTTATTTTATATTAATTTATTTATTTTGGTATTTTTAAAAGGAAAAGTTTTATCTCACACCTAGTATGAATATAGTTTAATACAAATTAAGCTTGAAAATTTGTAGTCACATTAGGCGATTTTGATTGTCTTGCTATAATAAACCAATTAATTGATATGAGATCAAAAATGATGTTGTTGTTTTTATCATATTGATCAATGAGTGTAGTCTCTATGAATATATTGATAAATATCATTTCGATAATTTTAAAATTGATTTATGTTTATTTGAAACGATGTTAGATATAATAGTACATTGTTAAATTATAATTATATACAGATCCACAAGTGGCAATACGGATTATGATAATTGAAAAATCATATTTGATTCTAATGGAATTCATCATTTCTCTTTGAAATATGTGTTAATGATATGGATGAAATGGATAATGCTTGGATAAATATCATGTTGATCATAAGACTAGAAAATATGGAATGATATGATTTAATGCCAATGCATAAGTGGTTCATTGGGAAATCAATACATTGTTGGATACACTGACCACATTGAGAGGGGAGGGGGTGAATCAGTGTGTGGCTCTTTTAAAATTCTTTCTTCCTTGTTGGTTTTCTTCTCCTTACTTTGTCTAAGTTTGTATTGACCCAGGGTTCATGTCTTTTCGGGTTTCCAACAAAAGCCTCTAAAACTATCGACCCTCCTAGTAAACAAGAAGGAAACACAACACACAGGATGCGCTGTGCAGTCTCACCCGAGATAGCTTTAATGGGTGGCTGTAAGACTCAGATGTTTACAACCGCTTTAATGGGTGGTTGTAAGAATAAGGTGTTTACAACCTAGGATTGAGTGTGAGATATGAGAACTATATATTGAACCATTTATTATAACTTGTAAACACATTATATTATTATCGACAAATAAACAGAAAATATAAAAACTCATTCATTTAACATAATAATAATTGTTGAAGACAATAAAGATATGCATGCATTCATCACATAACACAGGTGTTATCGTGGTTCACCTCCTCCTAGGATACATCCACAAATATTTGGCTCTCAACTCTTTATTTATAGTATTTCTGCATTAACAACGTTGTGCACTTACAACTCTTCCCAGTCGGGTAAGATCTATATGAGGCAGACTAGATCGCACCAAGCTCCACAGCCTGCGATCTAACCCTCAAAATCTTCCCTCCTTTGTCCTCTCTAGCTCAATAGCTTATACCAAAAAGTTCATACAACAAAATATTACATATTGCATCAACTCATGCGTAAATAAAATGACTACAATAATCCGAACCAACTCTTTTGATACCTAAGTATCTATATTTATACATTTATGGCTCATCAACCATTTACAATACCTTAACAAAACTCTAACCCTATCATTGTTAGGTCTTCCTCGCATGTGTGCGTGTTGTGTTTCCGTCCAGTTGTTTCTTCCCTTGTGCACGCTTTCTTTCCCAAAAACACCTTACTTTTCCTCTTTTCCCTGCTTCCAACAGGCCCCTAACATTGACATGTGGCTCGTCCTGAGCCACCTAACCATTTTGTGCTTCCTTGATCTCCTCGGTGATTGCCTGGAACTTTTCCTTGAGCTCTGTTGCCTGTGTCTGCGCCTGTGCAATCTTCTCCTTGAGTGTGTCCACTATTTGGACTACAATTTCATCACCGATCAATTCCATGCACTATGCTTGGGTTTGTGCTATATGTGCCTTGGCTTCCTCTGCTTGTGCCAGAACTTCTGCTACCCATTCTTGCAACAGTTCCATTTGAGTATGCCACTCATGTTTCTGTGTTTGCGCAGAGGTGAGCTCTGCCTGCAATTTCTTCATGTCTTGCGCCCCTTTGACATGTTCTGTGATTGGCATTGTCTTATGCCTCTAATTTAGATATTGGATTGTTGTGTTGATCATTTCTTCTTCCTTGTCCCACTTTTGGACCTGCTGGTCCTCCTCTAACTTGGTCCACAACTGTGTTGCTTTATCGAACAAGTCAGCTGCTGTGCAATCTGATCAATCTTGCTTAAACAGATTATCCCTACTGCAGGTTTCAAATGTTATAGGTCAAGTAAACTGACCCTACATAGTTTCATCAGTCCTCTGGTAATGAGAAGTTATTTACATAGGGTTTAGTATTTTATACAAATGACTATCATAAATTTCATATGCTCCAACTTCCCATGCTTAGAGACAGTATTACAAACACCAGTTTATTCATTCTTCGAGCTTAAGCTGCCTTTGACAAGACCTTGCCATCATGAACCATTCACATTTGGGTCTTATCCCAAGTGTTTATCAGCACATTCCTACTTCTGTAGGAACATCAATTAATACAATAAGTCAACAAATCTAATCCTTTTGTTGTTGTCATCACGCTAATATTTATGCTGTAAAAATTTGAAAACAACAAAGGAGTTCCAATCGACAGTCCTTCTCCTCAAGGAGTCAATGCACATAATAAACACTCTCCCAAAGCTAGAATTACCTTTCAACAAGCTCATTTTAACCTTGGTAACCTAATCTCATGGTTGTATAACCACACATACAATTGCACAGTGAATTCAACGTCTTTATTTGGAAACACTAGCAACATACAATACAGATTTCCAAAACATCTATAAACAATAGCAAGTTTCATTCCTCTCTTTGGTAGAGGTTTGACTAACAATCTTAGGAATGCAGTAATATAGGTTGTTACCGCTTAAATTCCTCCAAAAATATTTTCATACGACTTGTGCATGAGTCCAATCAGGCCAAGTGTTGTTTCCATGTTGTGATACCAATTTATAACACACCTGACCCCTATATACTCTTTTAAGAGGTGGGGAATCATGATTCTATCTTTTCTCAATTAATCAAAACATCCTTTCAGGGTCTCTATCACGTTATTATCATCCATGTCTCTCCAACCATTATCTCCAGACTCAAAAGCGAGCTTTGGATAAGAAGTTATACCCTTCTGAAGATCTGCGAGACTCATTGGCCAAAGAACATGCGGCGCCCACATGGATCATCATCACACATTCTGTATCCAAGATATTATATCCACGGTGGGAATTCCATCCACCGTCTAATCCAACAGAGGGGCTCATTCCCCATTAAACACTTAAATGAGGAGAGTGTTTGGCGTTCGGAAATTCGGCGTTGAACACCTCTTTTACATTCTTCATGCAAATCCTTTGGAGTTCCAAAGTGCTGCCACATAGCTTAGGCCTTCGGCCCCTTTCATTGTACCTTTGACACCATGCTCCAAACCTCTAGAGTCCCAAAGTCCCAGACACCCGAAGGGTCCCCACATACACGTGGTGACATGGTATATGCAGGGATAGGTACAAGTGGCTCTGACCCTTCGACGAACCTAGTTCTAATGCTCCAACCTATAAATATTTTTGAAGTCCCGTTAGATTTCCACATAGCTCCGACCTTCGGGCCTTTTGGTATCTCCATGATACTACACCCCAAATCCTTCAGAGTCCTGAAGTCCTAGACTCTCAGAGTCTCGATTATATCCCTAACCACCTTGGCCAAGAGGGAATGTACCAAAGGCTGAAACGTGGTGAGTGTCATGGGTGACATGTGGCCTCATCAGGGGGTGACATGTGTCATGCTCTAATAGGCATAAGGGTTTTGTACAACGTATATATCCTAGTGACATGGGGCATGCTGATCGTGGGCCCATGTCACCCTGGTGACGTCGGCTTACCACGTCACACTAGACTGAAAACCTTATAACATACTTCATATTTCACAGTCGCGATCTGACAACGTAGATCTATAGATCTACGAATCCCATTACTTCAGTACTTCTCCCTTCAAGGGATTTGCGGTGCAATCTCCTCCTGACTCCCAGAGTTGGTTAGCATTAAGCTAAACATATCCTAGATCTTATAGTCAAGGGGTCCCCAAAGAAATCCCTATATCAACGAATCACGACATTCTGCGACTCCAACGTTCGAGAGTTTTGACAGTTATGAAGTATAAAATCCCAGAGCTTCGAGCTCCCAGAGCTCCAAAGCCAATAAGAGCTAGCTCCTTTCGGACTAGCACAGGGTTCCCAAACCCTGGTCATATGGATCCTCTAAGGAATATCAGATTGTAATATTTACTCTTAGCCAAGATTTGGTTAAGGCCATGGGCACGAGCCTGTGGTCTCTGAGGCTACTGGGTTGAAGGAAGTGCCCTCCAAATTCGCAGAACTTTAAGTTCTAAACTAGGGAAGGGAAATCTCGTGGAATTAACAAGACTTTGGTAGTCTCAAGAAGTTTGCTCCAACTCTGGAACTATGAGGCGACTCCCCAAGGAAAACACCTTGAAGGTTTTTCGACCAGACCAAAGGCCGGGATTATTTCCTATGACCATTCAAACACAATATTTTACAGAAGGATAGTAAATACTCTTATAATCAATTTCACGCAAGGCACAAATGATCATATCTATAGATAATCTAATCAGGCATTTCAATTCTAGCATATAGGGCATAAAATAACTTATTTATTACAATTGGTCACCAACCGAATGACTGTGGGTGTTCTCCTTCCACCCAACCATAGGCTTAGATGCATTCATTCTTAGTGCTCTAGCCACTCTCGTGTTAAGCCATGATATCACTAGGGAACTCTCACAATTTCTCTGGGATTATTTCTCTATCTCAGCTTCTGCTCAAGTTTTGTTCTCTGCAAACTCTCAGATATCTCTTTCTCTATCATGGCCTCGGAGAGGTTTTTTAGATGCTCCCCCAGCATCAACCTCGTGTCCTTATATTCATCATCCGCTAGATATATCTGCAGATTCTCTTCTCTATATATTTATTCCCTTAGGTACCTTGCACGCACATCCTTCCTTGAGAAGGTTATGCTTCCTATCTAGTTCCTTCTATCAAAAGGAAACTCGGGTCCGCCTAGTCTTCCCAACCTAGTGGTACTTCAGGATAACATTCTTTAGTCAGACCATGCTTACATTCATGCGGGTGGTTGATGGTTCAACCACCGATCCTTTCCTTCATTAATTGATTTCTCTCCTTGGGATCCAGAGAGGGTTTGTTATTCCTACCAAGGGGAAATTTGGGTTCATACCCATAATGAACCTTCTCCATAGTTTTCCTCACTCTTTCCTCTAGTGATATCATGGCCACTACTTCAAGGATTCACCCCCACAATCAGTCATTAGCAGTTTAATCAATAATACATTTACATTGTTCTCATTCCATAACATGGTAACTACAATTAACGATTAATTAAAAGCTGGGGGAAACAGGGGTGTTACAGTAATGTGCCAGTGTGGTGATGAAACCAAGGCTAATGCACATTATCATGGTGATGATCCCTATGTTGCATGGTGACAAAACAATGCAAGTTGCAACATCTAGACTCAACTCAACTAGTCAAACTAAAGTGTCAACCGAAGAGAATATTCTCCAGGTGGAATATTATCCCCTAAGATTTAGGAGACTGAATAATGACTAATAAACATAGGAAAAACCTTAGGACCTTAGGAAAAAGAAATCCTAGGTGTGTGTGAAGTAAATCCAAAACCCCCCCTAGACATCACTATGGTGAAAATAAAGAATGGGTCCTGACAACGAGTCCATGTTAGGTACCCAAATACAAAAGATACACTGAAATAAAGTGAGGAAAGAGGGAAACCACCCCCCTCAAGGTAAAATGTATGTAAAATTAAGTACTGACAGTTGCTAGGAAAATGTGTCTTTCACTCCAAGATGACTTCACATAGAGTGGAACTTCTGCTCAGTGAAGGTCATGGTGAATATGTTTGTCGTCTGTTCTGCTGAAGGAAAGAACTGTAGGTCGATGATCCCCTTGTGTACTAAGTCCTGGATGTAGTGCATGTGGATCTCGATGTGCTTTGTCCGCTTCCTTTAAACTGGATCTCTACAGAACTTAAGAGTGATTTAGTTTTCACACCAAATGACGATCAATCAATGCAACTGAATGCCCAAATTAGTGAGAAAATGTTGTAGCCACATAGCCTAAATGGTTATGTTAACTACCCCTCTATACTCTGCCTTGCCTAAAGAAAGAGGAATAGCAACCTTCTTCTTGCTCGACCAACAGATAGGCCCGAAACCAATACTGAGTGAGTAACAATATGTGGACTTGTAATTGGTTTTATCGCCAACCCAGTCAGAATCAATAATCCCAAAGGTTATGGTGCCATGTACGTATCAAAGGATATGCTTTTCAACCCTCCAATGTAGCTCATGCGGCTCCTGCATGAACCTAGAAGTTGTGCCAATAGCAGGAGAGGTATGGTATGGAGTGTGTGAGATACAACAAGCTCCCCACTAGTTGTATGTACAGTTTGCTTTCAACTAGTGGAGTATCCCCGCCATCCTCAATTTTTTCTGCTTATAGGAAAGGAGTCGGAGAAGACTTGCAGTATGTCATGTGAAATATCTCGAGATCTTGTGCATACTTGTCCTAAGACAGTTTAATACCTGATGCATCCTAACTGATCTCGAGTCCAAGGAATAAGTGTATCAGACCCATGTTTATCATCAAAAACCTATCATGTAGAAACCTCTTAGCTGCAGCAATAGCTGAATTCGAGCAACCAGTGATCAATAATTCATCAACATACATAACTAAGAGTAGAAGTGAATCATTCCTCCTAAGCATGTAGACATTTGGTTCTGATTTACAACATACAAAATTCTATGATAGTAGGTAGAATTCCATATTGGCATACCATGCCCTCAGAGCCTTCTTGAGGCAATGAAAACATTTGTTCAGTCGATAGACCAAAGATAAATCTTGCATAAATCCCTGGGGCTACTCCATATAGATATCCTCAGAGAGATCACCATGAAGAAATTCATTCTTCACATCCATCTGATGGACTTACCATCCCTTGGTCACCGCAATGGCAAGTGCCAAACATATGGAATCCATCTTCGCTACTGGAGCAAAGGTATCATCATAGTCAACGCCATGAACCTACTAAAAGCCTTTGGAAACAAGACTGGATATGTATCTGTTAATTTGTCCATCCACTGCGCTCTTGGTATTGTAGACCCATCTGCATTTGACAAGTTTCCTTCCAGAAGGAAGGGGAACCATATCCCAACTCTGGTTCTCGAAGAGGGAGTTGTACTCCTCTTGCATGGTGGATTCTCGAAAGGGATTTCCAGCAGCCTCGCCATAAGACTATGGATCTGAATACTAAACCAAGAAAATATGCCTGGAGGGAAATGGTTCAGTGGCAGTGAGTGTAATGGGAGTCTCCTCGAAATCAGATCGAGTCCTCCTAGTATCGGCTAGATCACCAACAAGATCCTCTGCATCTTGTAGAGTAGTTTGTACCCACTTCAGCCTCTTCTCTGGCTCTGCATCTGCATCTGGATTCTTTGAATCTGCATCTGACTGTACTGACTTTCTATATAGATCATTTGATTCCTCTGAATCATAAATCTCATCTGAAGAAGAGTCGGCATGTGCATGTTCATTGTCCCAGACAGGTGGAATAGTGAAGGTGTCTACATGCGGTTGTTGAGGTACATGCAAGACACTTTCCTTGAATTTGAAACTTCTCTCAATGATGATCTGGTCTGAGGAAATATCAATAAGTTTGTATCCCTTCACACCATCAGGGTATCCAACAAAAATACACCCAGTTCTTTGTGGATCAAGTGCCTTCCTCTTTTCAGAGGGAATTTGGGCCCATGCACGTGAATCGAAAATGAAAAAGTGGGTCACTTCCAGTTTGAGACTGCTCCAAGCCTCGTAGAGGGTCTTATCCTTGACAGATCTATGGGGATATCATTTTTGGATTTATGTTGCACAATTAAGTTCTTCGGTCCATAGTCTCTTTGGTAGTGACTTTGCATGTAGCATGCAAGATGCCATCTCTTTTAGAGAGCTATTTTTCCACTCAGTAACTCTGTTGTGTTGAAAAGTATAGGGAACTGTGTGATGCAAATGAATCCCTGCCTCATGAAAAATATTATGGATCTCATGATTGACATACTCTCCCCCATTATTAGTTCGAAGGAATTTGATTTTCTTTCCTGACTGTGTCTCAACCATGTCTTTGAAATCTTTGAGGTGTTGAAAGACATAGGATTTTTTCCTAAGAAAGTAAATCCATGTGAAACGTGAGAAATCATCAACAAAAATGAGAACAAACCTCTTTTTGTTTATTGATGGATGCAGAAAAGGACCCATGAGGTCACTATGGATCAGATCTAAAGGAGAAAAATCTCTCTGAATATTTCCTTTGTTGAATTTCTCTTGAGGGTGTTTTCCAAGAACACATCCCTCATAGACTCCTTTGGAGAAATGGATGTCTGGTAGACCATCAACCAATATTTTTTTTCTAAGTTGTTGCATATATCTAAAATTCAATTGTTTGAACCTTTCGTGCCATATCCTACTACTTTCGTCAGCATGGGTAAGCAGTAAAGCAAAATCTAGTTCAATAAATTCAGAAAATGTATACAATCTAGATTGATGGTTTACCTCACCAGTAGAAAACCTGGAATTGGTTTGCATGTCATAGATTTCCACTGCATTTGGTGTGAATATGAATTTCTTTTCAGTGCCATAATTCGTCATCTAATACATGGAGAGAAGATTGATGGAAAGTTTGGGAACATGCAACACATTCTCGAAGCTTCCGTTGGTGAGTTCAATCCTTCCTTTGTCAATGATCTCGACTAGATTTGTTTCCCCCATCAAAATAGGAGGACCTTTGCATGCATCCAATGAAGAATAGAATGATTTTTTGGTAGTCATGTGATGTGATGCTCCTAAATCTACGATCCGAGCATTGGGAGAGGAGTTGATGGAAATCAAGGCATGGATAGAATTGTCTTTCTTGGGATTCTGATCTTCTGGCTTCTTCTTCTTGGCACCCTCAAGGATGCGATCTCCAGGGTTGTTTTTCTGAATTATTTGAGTCATTAGATCTATTTTTTTATACATGCATGCAGATTCTAGATGGAATCATTTATGTAAGTACGTTCATTTCTCACCTTTTCTTCCCTTTCCACCTTTGGATCGAGAGGCATCGATGAAGGGTTTTGAGTACCCTTCCTTCTTCAGATGTGCATGATATTTCCTTTTGTCTTTATCTTTAGATTTCTGATATTGATGGCTTCCATATTGCACATTAAGTGAATTCGCCTTTGGGCCTTTGATTTCCCATGTTGATGAGCTTGGTTTTCTCTTGTGTCAGGGATTCGATAAAGTCCTCAAGCGAAGGAATATTCCAGGTGGCTCCAGAGGAGAATTTGACTGAATGGAATGTTGATATGAACATGAATAATTTAGGACCAAGTTTGGAGAGAATGGTGAGAACCATTTGTTTCTCCTCCTTAGATTTATCAACCCTTCAAGTTTTGAGTTGTGACAGTAAATCCTTGAATTTTGTAAAGAAATCTTGGATATTGTCGAAGATTTTTGGATCCAATTTGAGCAATTATACCTCTAGCATGTGTCCCCTAATCTCATCCTGCTTTCCAAAGAGCCATTCCAAGGTGGTCTAGGCTTCATTAATGGTTTTATAGGAAGATATGTGAAAAAGGAGATCGAGAGAAATAAGACTGCAAATTGTTCTGAATGCTTCATCCATTCGATTTAGATACTTGGATTTTTCTATAGATGATGTCGGTTATGTGTTTGTATTCAAGTTTAACCTGTACAACCCTCTAGTTTGGAGATGTATGACTGTTTTATCCTTCCATGCAAAGTAATTGTCAGGTGTGAGAATGAATTATTTTGGGAAATCCATCTTTTCGTTGTCTTCCATCTTTTGTACCTGCAAAAAAATTGGTGTATCTTTTTCTTAGTGATGCCAACGCCCTTCCTCACAAACCCGCAGGTCAAAGGGACCACGTTAGCACAGTATCTTCTCTTCCCTCGGCTAGAAGAACTGAAACATTCTTCTATTTCCCTATCGGGAAATCTTTACCCACAGAAATCTCCGTGCGATCCCCTCTCTGCACTTGGAGGATCGGATTTCGCGACTTCGCAAGGTGAGTGGTCGAACTTTGCCCTCTCGGATCCCCAAGACCCGATATGAGTAAATGCTGACCCTTCCTCTTCCTGTCGGAACTTCTCTTATCACGAGTTCGACACTCGCAATGTCAAGCAACTCGGTTCTCCGACTCCCGAGTCCCGATATGCCAAAATGCGATGGGCTCTGATCCAACGGTCCTCCTCCGACCCAGATCCAATGACTATGCTTCTTCCTCACTCCTCGCGTCTTCACGACTTGGAGTACCCGATGCTTGGGATCTCACCCTGCGAATTTTCGAGTTCACGAGATCCTTCGATCTCCGCCACCTGTCCTCCACTCGACTACCCGCTGTGGTCCACACAATCTACGTAGCCGTCGGGATATCGCGTATCACGACTTCACAATTCCTGTTGCAATGTTTTGGATTTTCAATCCATGAAATCCCGATATACGATATACGTGCAGATCCAATGGTCCTGGCTGACTTGGATCAACGCTCTATCAGTCCTGGGCTTAAACCTTCGGAAATACACCATGGTATCTCCCCTGCACATCCACCAGATCTGATGTCCCATGGAAGCTCACGGATTCTCCTCGGAGAATACCGACCGTCCGTTCCTTCCCGATGAATTCTGCAAGTTGACTAAGTGTTCCTCCGTGGAACTCGTCACCCTACGCCCAACCTGCGACGCTTCTTGCAACCTTCAAGGCACAACTTTCCTAGTTTGTCCTTCAACTAAATTTGAGGCCTATCCCTCCTGAGATTTTCCCATGACTTTCAAGTCCTCCTGGAAACCTCTTGCATGCACTCCTTGCGGCAAACCTCCAACCCGTCTAAGTGTTGAAGTCTCTTGACTCTGTGCACTCCTTGTAGCAGTAGTCTTCAATTCCTTTGCTCAGAATCACAACTCTGAGTCTTACCTTGGCCTGCACACTCCTTGCATGCTCCTATGCTCAACTACACTTCTGGGAACTTAGAACAAGAGTTATCTCTATCGGAATCCTCTGTCAACGCACTCCTTGCGGACACTTCGATTGCACTCCTTGCAGGAATTCTCTGGCTCAAAATAGAGAAACAATTGAAACTAATTCCTCCTTCCTCTCAGACTTCAATTCAACCATGAAATCACATACATAGTGTAAAAGAAAATGTAAAACAGGAAGTAAACATTCAAGAGCATATCATTCAGCATCAATACACAGAGATCAACACAATACCGTGAATTTGAACCAAAGCTTTCTATCAATTCAAGTGTCTATACATGGGTGTTCTTCCTCATCTCTCTGCATGCTCTTCTCTTTTGATAATGCTCATAGCTTCTCAGATAATGATACAATGTACAAAGAGGGTGTCTATATCCCATTTCCCTCTTGCGCTCTCAAGCTGTCTAGTCTAGAATTAAATTCTACCTACATACATTTAATTTCATAAATGCCTTCTATCTACCTAAGGACGAGAGCAATCCGCTCAAGGTCCATTTACAATATACAAGTGCGCTTTCTCTTAATGGATCATTTAAGATTTGTGCAATAATTCCAAAGTGATTTTCAAAAATTTGTGCTGGCGCTTGTCCAGTTGTCCTTTACTTCCACGCTGGCTCGCTTGACGTGGGCGATGCTCCTGCATCATACTCCCTCGCTTGAAACTTTTCATGGGCTCCTGTCCATGAGCTCCTACACGATATGTCCATGCCTCTGAATCACTACCTCATTCTCCCAGCTGGAATCTTCCACTGGATGGTTCTTCCATTTGACCAGATATTCAAAGTATTCTTTTCTCCTGGTCTTCTTACCAATTCGCTTATCCAGTATGCGTTCCATCTGTGGCTTCTCTGCAATCGGCATCTTCTTCTGCCACTGACTCACTAGCTGCTCATCTTCGGTTCTTGCTTCCTCATGCTTATATGGGTACAAATCCGATACATTGAATATCGGAGATATTCCGATTCCATCCGGCAGTTCAATCTCGTAAGCGTTTGTCCCAAACTTTTTCAAGACCCTACACGGCCCGATTTTCTTCATCTTGAGCTTATTGTATGTTCCTCTCGGGAACCTTTCCTTTCTCAAATGTGTGAGAACTAAGTCTCCAACTTCAAACTGAAGTTGTCTCTTCCGTTGATCGGCACTGTGTTTATATTCTTGACTTGAGTTCTGCAATCTTTCCTTCACCTGGCTGTGAAGTCCCTTCATCGCCTCTGCGAAGTCTTTGGCACTTGCGCTCCTAGTTTCCATCTGTTCTGAATCCCTCAGTTCAGAAACTCCTCTCAGCTGCATGCCATATACAACCTGAAATGGACTCTTTCCTGTGCTTCTGTTCACTGAGTCGTTATACGCAAACTCTGCCTGCGGCAATATATTGTCCCAGCTGCTATGGTGCTCTGTCACCAAGCTTCTTAGTAAGTCTCCTAGACTCATGTTCACCACCTCTGTTTGTCCATCCGTCTGAGGATGATAAGCAGAACTAAACATCAAGTTAGTCCCCAGCTTCTTCCATAAGGTCCTCCAGAAATGCCCTATGAATTTCATGTCTCTGTCCGAAACTATGCTTTTCGGTAGGCCGTGAAGTCGAATGACTTCTTTGAAAAACAGGTTCACGATGTGAGTCACGTCACTGGTTTTCTGACATGGGATAAAATGTGCCATCTTCGAAAATCTATCGACCACCACAAAGATAGATTCAAACCCCCTTTGCGTCCTTGGCAATCCCAGTATGAAATCCATGCTGATTTCATCCCATGACCTCTCAGGTATGGGTAACGGTTGATAAAAACCCACATTCTGCTTTCTACCCTTCGAATGCTAGAAAATTCTGCACCGTCTACAAATTTCTTGACCTCTGATCACATCCCTGGCCAAAAATATGATTCGCTCAGCTTCGTGAATGTCTTATCGTGACCAAAATGTCCTGCCAAGCCTCCGCTGTGTTTCTCTTTTAGCAGATTCTCCCTCATGGAGCAGTTTGGAATACACAACTGATTACCCTTAAAGAGCAATCCTTCTTGGATCATGTACTCGGCCCACTGGCTTCTGTCTCTGAGAACTGGATTCTCAGCTGCTTCATACGCTTCTCTGAAATCCTGATCATCTGTGTACATATCCCTGAGATCATCAAAACCTAACGTTCTGACTTTGAACTCCTTCAACAGTAAACATTTCCTGCTCAAAGCATCAACAACTTTGTTAGCAGTACCCGAAATGTGCTTAATTACAAATGTAAAATTCTTCATGTATTCAACCCACTTAACATGCCTCTGATTCAACTTTTCTTGTTGAGTTACATATTGTAATGCATGGTTATCACTATACAAAACAAATTCTCTTGGAATCAGATAGTGCCTCCACTTTTTCAATGCCTGTATGATAGCATAAAACTCTTTATCATACGTGGAGTACTTCAGCTTTGCCTCGTTCAATTTCTCACTGAAATATGCAATCGGCCTGTCCTCCTGACTTAAGACCGCTCCTATTGCAAACCTGCTTGCATCACACTTCACCTGAAACGTCTTTTGGAAATCCGGCAACACCAAAACCGGTTGTTCCGTAATCTTTTGTTTCAACAAGTTGAAAATCTTCTCGGCCTCTACTGTCCAGTGAAAAGATTTATGTCTTTTCTTTACTGTATCCAGCATTGATGCGCTAATTCCACTGAAATTTCTAATGAACTTTCGGTAGAAACTAGCCAATCCATAAAAAACTTCTCACCTCAAATACGTTCCTCGATGATGGCCAATTCTTGATTACCTCCACTTTATCCAGATCCATCCTCAATTGATCTGTAGAAATAACAAACCCCAGATAAATGAGCTCCGTCTTCATGAATGAAGATTTTTGCATGTTGATCAAAAACTTCTCCTGTTGTAGCTTCTTCATTACAATAGCCAAATGCTCTAAGTGTTCTGCCACTGTTTTACTGAAAATCAGTATGTCATCCAAGTACACGATGACAAATTTTTCGATGAACTCCTTCAGCACTTCGGTCATCAGCCTCATAAAGGTACTTGGTGCATTCATCAAGCCAAACGGCATGACTAGCCATTCATACAATCCTTCATTTGTTTTGAAGGTTGTTTTCCACTCATCGCCCTCTCTCATGCGAATCTGATGATATCTGCTTTTCAAATCTATCTTTGAAAAATATTTCGCTCCACTTAAGCAATCCATCAAATCATCCATCCTTGGCAATGGAAACCTGTACCTGATGGTTATTTTGTTGATCGCCCTTGAGTCGGTACACATCCTCCAGCCTCTGTCTTTCTTCGGACTAAGTACTGTTGGAACAACACATGGAATCAAGCTTTCCCTGACCAATCCTTTGTCCAATAAATCCTGGACTTGCCTCTTAACTTCCTCATTCTCTTGCGGCGTCAATCTGTACACGGCTTTATTTGGCAAACTGGCTCCTGGTATGAGGTCAATATGATGACTCACACTCCTTATCGGTGGCAATGAATGAGGTAGTTCGTCCATGACTATATCAGCGAACTCTTCCAGTAGTTCCTGAATTTCCTCTGGTAAATCATCTACCCTTGTGCTAGTCAAAACAATTCTCAGCTTTCTGATCACAAAGAATTGTGTTTCATCTTTCTTCTTTACCTCAGTAAGAAGTTCCTTCCCACTCATGAGAAGTACAGTGTTTCTTACCTCTGGTTTTACCTCCTTATCTTTTATTGGAAGCAACATGTGTGTCCTCCCATTCTTCTCTAGAGTATACGTATTCATCTTCCCATCATGAATTACGTTCCTGTCATATTTCCATGGTCTGCCCAAAAATAGATGACAAACATCCATGAAAATAACATCACACAAGATCTTATCATTATATCCACCTATCTTGAATTCAACCAAGCATTGTTTAGTAACAGTTACCTGGTGTCCCTTCTGTAGCCATGAAACTTTGTACGGGCTCGGATGATCAATCGTTTCCAGCTCCAATTTCTCCACCATCTCAGTTGAAACGAGATTATCAGTGCTCCCACTGTCTACGATAACCTTGCACACCCTGTCCTTGGTCTTGCAAGCAGTCCTGAAAAGTCTGGTCCTTTGGACTGAACTCTCCACCTCCTTCTCAGGTGTCAAAAGAGATTTTCGCATCATAAGCGATCTGCCGCCTTCAGTGTCTTCTGCCTCAACATCCCGCCTCTGTGCTTCGGTGATGTGTGCTTCTCCAGTCTCCTTCTTTTCATCTGGACACTCATAGGACTTGTGCCCATTCTTTCCACATGTGAAGCATGTGATTACTCCACCTCTTCCTCTTCCTCTACCTTTAGTATGAGGAAAAGTATTACCATCAGCATAATCTCCTTGCTGATCATTATGCTGTCCTCTTTGCTCAGCATATTGCCCTCACTGTGAAATTCCACCTCTCTCAATTCAAGTTTGAGGTTTCTTCCAGTCTTCCTTGGGCTTCTGGCTTCTATCCTGAACAACAGATTTGCCTCTTGGCTAGCTCCTGCCTCTGCCTCTTTGACCATGTTTTCGGCTCAGCTTCTCCTCAGCTTTCAGAGCCAATTGATAAGAATCTTCCACCGTTCGGATGGTTAGCATGCTTATTTCATCCTGAATGTCATATCTCAGACCATTCAGATATCTGGCAACCTTCTCATCATCACTCTCCCGATGACTTGCCCTGATATTCAGTCTATAGAACTCCTCAGTGTACTCTTTCACTGACATCAGCTTCTGTCTCAGGTTCTGCATCCTCCTGAACAAAGTGATCCGATAGTCTCTCGGGATGAATTTTTCTTTCAGCTTCGCGATCATTCTGTCCCAGCTCTTAGTATTTTGCTTTCCCTTGCAGCGTCTGTCAGCTTGTAGCTCATCCCACCACAATGTTGCATGTCCTTTTAACCTCGTGACAACATGCCTAACTTTATTGTCCTCTTCAACATCTTCATAGTCGAAGTAGGTGTCCAGAGATCTAATCCAATCTAGAATCTCCTCTGCATCCAAGTTTCCCTCGTAAACTGGAATATCCATTTTCGCCTTTGCACCCATCCTGGAAATAGCTTTGATCAAACGCTCGATTGATGAATCTTCTACTGTGACCTCTCCATATTCATGCCCAACCTCCTCTTCAACTTCGGAATCACTGAGATCCCCAGCACCGACTCCGCGTCTTTGTGCCGTCTCCATGTCTTCGAGTCTAGCTCGCAGATCACGCATTTGCCTCTCCATTTCTGGATTAGCCATTTGTCTGGCCCGTCTCCTCGGGATTTCCCTATCCTATGGATCGGGTGATTGCCTCTCTCTTCTCGGCGGCATGATGAATTCTCTCCTTCTCTGCTACAGAAAGCAAAGTGTCTTTCTAGGCTCTGATACCAAAATGATGCCAATGCCCTTCCTCACAAACCCGCAGGTCGAAGGGACCACGTTAGCACAGGATCTTCTCTTCCCTCGGCTAGAAGAACTGAAATGTTCTTCTATTTCCCTATCGAGAAATCTTTACCCACAGAAATCTCCGTGCGATCCCCTCTCTGCACTCGGAGGATCGAATTTCGCAACTTCGCGAGGTCAGTGGTCGAACTTTGCCCTCTCGGATCCCCGAGACCCGATATGAGTAAACGCTGACCCTTCCTCTTCCTGTCAAAACTTCTCTTATCGTGAGTTCGGAACTCGCAATGTCAAGCAACTCGGTTCTCTGACTCCCGAGTCCCGATACACAAAAATGCGATGAGCTCTGATCCAACGGTCCTCCTGTGACCCAGATCCAATGACTATCCTTCTTCCTCGCTCATTGCGTCTTCGTGACTTGGAGTACTCGATGCTTGGGCTCTCACCCTGTGAATTTTTGAGTTCACGAGATCCTTTGATCTTCACCACCTGTCCTCCACTCGGCTACCCGCTGTGGCCCACACAATCTACGTAGCCGTCGGGATATCGCGTATCGCAACTTCGCGATTCCTGTTGCAATGTTTTGAAGTTTCAATCCATGAAATCCCGATATATGATATACGTGCAGATCCAACGGTCCTGGCTGACTTGGATCAACGCTCTATCAGTCCTGGGATTAAACCTTCGGAAATACACCACGGTATCTCCCCTGCACATCCACCAGATCTGACATCCCACGAAAGCTCACGGATTCTCCTCGAAGAATACCGACCGTCCGTTCCTTCCCGATGAATTATGCAAGTTGACTAAGTGTTCCTCCGCGGAACTCGTCACCCTGCGCCCAACCTGCGACGCTTCTTGCAACCTTCAAGGCACAACTTTCCTACTTTGTCCTTCAACTAAATTTGAGGCCTATCCCTCCTGAGCTTTTCCCATGACTTTCAAGTCCTCCTGGAAACCTCTTGCACACACTCCTTGCGGCAAACCTCCAACCCATCTAAGTGTTGAAGTCTCTTGACTCTGTGCACTCCTTGCAGCAGCAGTCTTCAATTCCTTTGCTCAGAATCGCAACTCTGAGTCTTAGATTGGCCTGTGCACTCCTTGCATGCTCCTATGCTCAACTACACTTCTGGGAACTTAGAACAAGAGTTATCTCTATCGGAACCCTCTATCAACGCACTCCTTGCGGACACTTCGACTGCACTCCTTGCAGGAATTATCTAGCTCAAAATAGAGAAACAATTGAAACTAATTCCTCCTTCCTCTCAGACTTCAATTCAACCATGAAATCACATACATAGTGTAAAAGCAAATGTAAAACAAGAAGTAAACATTCAAGAGCATATCATTCAACATCAATACACAGAGATCAACACAATACCATGAATTTGAACCAAATCTTTCTATTAATTCAAGTGTATGTACATGGGTGTTCTTCCTCAGCTCTCTGTGTGCTCTTCTCTTTTGATAATGCTAGTAGATTCTCGGATAATGATACAATGTACAAAGAGGGTGTCTATATCCCGTTTCCCTCTTGCACTCTCAAGCTGTCTAGTCTAGAATTAAATTCTACCTACATACATTTAATTTCATAAATTCCTTCTATCTACCTAAGGACGAGAGAAATCCTCTCAAGGTCCATTTACAATATACAAGTGCGCTTTCTCTTAATTGCTCATTTAAGATTTGCGCAACAATTCCAAAGTGATTTCCAAAAATTTGTGCTGGCGCTCGTCCAGTTGTCCTTTACTTCCGCGCTGGCTTGCTTGACGTTGGCGATGCTCCTGCATCACTTAGCAGTACGTAGACTCTGATACCATGTAAATGTGTTGAACCTGCACATAATATATCTGTATATAAAATACCACACACATCTATATAGAGAAATTGAGAAAGAATAAGCAAGAGAGAAAGAATGAAAAAATTATCATTAACTGTGATGAATAATAAATAATTTACACATGATATACGCTGTATAACTCAATCAATGCGCACTAGAGGAGACCAATGTGCCATAGTGGTGGTCTAGAGTGATTTGGACACACACCAGTAGTTATAGGAGTGAACTTCCACCTAGTCTAGTCTCTTAGGCAGCTACAAGAGTGAACTGCCACCTAGCTAAGTTAACTAGTCAATCAATATTCAGTTAACTAATTGAAACATAGTGTAGTGAGGAGTAGATCAAGGAATCAAGGGTAATGAGTCACTCTAGTGATGAAAACAAGGCTAATGTGCATTATCATGGTGATAATACAATGTTGCATGGTGACAAAACCAATGCAACATCTAGAATCAACTCAGCTAGTCAAACTGAAGTATCAACTGAAGAGAATATTCTCTAGGTGGAATATTCTCCCATAAAATTTAGGAGACTGAATAATGACTAATAAACATAGGAAAAACCTTAGTACCTTAGGAAAAATAAATCATGTGTGTGTGTGTGAAGCAACTCCAACAATAGGTTCCTTCTCCCGGTCTTGATTACAATTTACTTTATCTCTATATTTCTTTATTCCAATATGAGCAACTCACCACATTTACCAAAAACACTCAAAGGGGAGGTCCAACAAAGTAAACTTAGAAAGTATTTGAAAATAGATATAATAATTAAAGAAACATAGGGAAGAAAGAGAAACCAAACTTCAAATAGGGTTAGAGGTAATTATCAATAATAAGTTTGGATCCTTTGAAAACAAGATCTAGAAACAAATAGAAAATAAAATAGCAGGATTGGAGACTAAATTGTAGAAAAATGAGATTAGATTACAAGAAATGGAAATTCAAAGAAAAGAAAAGAAATAAATAACCCAACAAGGAGAGGTCAATAATCTAGAAAATTTTAAAATTAGGAACAAGATTAAAGATCTAGAAGAAAAATTATATAACAATTTGGTCCTAAATAGTCTAGAAAATAAATTGGATATCAAACCCATCAAAGAATAAATGAATAACCTTATAGAGTTAGACCATGAGTGTAATAAAAAACCATTGAAGCTCATAATTTTCTATTATAAAGAGGAGAAAGAATAGGACATGCTAGCTCTAATCAAGAAAGAACTACAAAATAGATTAGAAATTGAAAAAACTTGTATCATAGAAGAAAAGAGGTCGAGAAAAATAATAGAGCATAAAAATAGGTTAGTTCATCTTAAAGTAAGATCTAATGAACATAAACATGACATAATTAATAAAACTCTAAGCTTAAAAGGGTCAAGAATATTCATAAATGAATACCTTATTCCATAAGACCAAGCTAAATTAAGGAAGGAAGTTCAAAAGGTACAAGGAAGCTAGGAAGGAAGGAAAATGGGTAATAATTAGGAACAAAAACGCTATTATCAGGGATAAATACCAAAAACACAATAAGAAATAGGAATTTTGGACACTCCATATCCTCTCTTGGAACTATTGTGGCTTTCCATGGAGAAAAGTTCCCACATTGAGTTGGATCCTATGTGAAATTGATATTATATTGCTTGTTGAGACTTGGGAGCATGAATAATCCAATTAACCAAGCATAGAATGGTTTGCCTTATGGTCAGTATGTAACAAGAGATCATATCATAGATGTTTTGGAGGGATATATCATTACATAAAGAAAATATATTTTCCTCATATCAAGCTTCACACAAAATACCCTTTCAATTAATACATGTGGATGGAGATTTCATATATTAATGCTCAGGAGATTTATGTAGTAATTTGTTATTTTATACTTATTAATTATACCTTTTATAAGGAAAAAAAATTTAGATAAAAGTGTCCTTACAATGTCTTAGAATAGGATATTTATAGGCTAATAAATGAAGGCAGACTCATATTGTTAGGAGACTTTAATGCTAGAAGAAAAATTAAACAATCTATTATCATATGCAATTATTCCAACCCTCGTCCTTTATGGCTATATGAGGGCCATATTTTAGCTAGTAGTTACAAAAGAAACTATGAAGCCTTGGTGGAGAATCTATTTGGGTCTAAGCTCATCAAGTTCTACATTTCTAAAGATCTAGTAATTTGCAATGGTCTCATGAAGTGGTCAAAATCCAACTAGATGACTTGTATCCATGGGCTTAGTAGCAGTGTCGTAGATTATGTGATATATGATAACCCATATACAACCAAATAGTAAATTTTTAGATATTAAATGACAATGAGCCTAACTCAAGTCATAGATCTTCAAACCTAACCCTAAACTTTGTCTTTCATAAAATCCCCATTGAAGGGAATTTAGATAATCAAAAGCACTTGATCTTCAACAAGAATAAAATTGATATTTTTTCTAAAGGATTTAAATAATGAATTAAATATCATATCAATTAAGGACACCATTGAATACCTCTATCATAATTTTATGTAAAACCTCTATACTTCCCTTAACAAGTTCTCTATTGAGCTATTGGGTAAAAATGAAAATAGAATGATCCACCCTTAGTATGATAAGGAGTGTAACATTTCTAGAAAATATGTTGCAAATGCTTCTAATGAGTCCCTATAATATGAAAATATAAATAGGTACAAATCCCTAATTAAAAGAAAAAAAATGTACTATAAAAATAGAAAGCAAGAGAAGAATCTTTTGTGCCTCTCTAATATAGATCCTAAGAAATTATGGAGGCAAATTCTAAATCATAAAACTAAACTAAACAATATTATCCCTTTGAGGGACTAAAATTCATACCTTAAAAATATTTGTGAATCCCCTAATGTTATGGACAACATTTGAACCCTTTCTACGAAGAAATAATATTTTTCTTTAGAAGACATAGATTTGGGGTTAAGCAGCTCACAAAATGGAAGGCTTAGGACATCAAAGGCTACAAAGTAGAAATACTAAAAATTGGTGGGCCTATCCTCATCCCTTACATTTACAAGCTCTTTGAATTAGTAGGTAAGCAAGGTCTCTAAACCATAGATTCAAAGTATTAATGTTCCTATTTTAAAAAGTGGGGATAAAAGAAATCCCTCTAATTGTAGGACCATTATGATTAGTTCTCTTTTAGCCAAGTTATATGGAATTATCTTGGAAAATAAGATCAATAGATGGATAGAAAGCCACAAAAAAATAGCTAAAGGCCAAGTTGAATTTAAGAGCTATAATTCAATTGTGGACCACCTTGTTATGCTTAAGATCAGTGTAGAGTAGTGTCGCAATTACATAACCAATATCCAATGTTGCTTCATTGACTTGAGAAAATATTTTGGCAGAATGCCCTAAAATAACCTTTGAATAGGTTATAAGAACTAAAATTCACATTAAAGTTGAGATTTGTTGCGAAAAGGTTGTATGAGAACATTATTTCCAAGTTTAAGAACACTAAGGGTTGGTCAAAAGAAATTAATTGTAATATAGAAGTTAAATAAGGTTTCCCCCTATCCCCTACCCTTTTTGTCATATACATCGACAATTTAGAGGGTTGTTTGGAAGAAACAAGATATGTCAATATGTCTCTAATTGGAATATTCATTGTCCTTTTTTATACTCACAATATTGTTCTTATGGTGAGTAGTCCACTTGATATCGATGTTGGGTATGTGTTATATTCTTTGCACGACCAAAGAATATAGGAGGGAAGAGTCCTCCTGTCCATGAGGTTGCAAGGGAGAAGGATCCCCCTACATAGGGTTTCAGGGGCAGCACCCCTAGAAAAAAAATTGGTGGCTTTTGCATCAGTTTTTTAGTATTTTTTTGGCACATGGTTTTCATGGATAGTTTTCTAATTCTGGTTAAGGAATTAAGGTTGTTGACTAATCCATGAAAATATATTAGGGGTTTTGTATGACACAAGATCCTATATATTTTTCATTGTAAACAATGAAGATAGAATATGAATACAAAATTAGAGATGTGACTCTTGTAATGTCCCCAACTAGGCTAGGTGGGGATATAATGTTTTTTCTGCCCCAAATTGTTATTTCTTCTTATGTAAAAGTGCCAAATACTTTATTAATGGCATTGTTAAATTTTTTCAAATAGTTTGATCAAATAGGAATATTTCCAAACACATTACATGCATCCATTACACAAGAAATAGAGAAGATAACCATGACATCTTATTATGGATGGAAACTCCTAAAAATCTTAGCAATACAATGATATCTAATGGTTGTAATAACAACTGAAAAATACTCCTAAGAATACAAATATAATGGATACCAAGCAACTACAAAATATACTATAGAAACGATAATAAAAATTGGATTGATCCCAATATCTGATGTCAAAGGTTCTTTGAGCCCGACCCTACTCCGCCTACTCTGAAAATCACCATTGTAACCCTCGAAACTCCAATCCAGTGAAATATTGTAACCCAAAATTCATATATCTCCTCATGAGATTATTGTGGAACATCTAGTGGGGCCTTGTGGGACAATTTTTGCTCAACCCGTGGGGGTGTCTTCTTTCCTAGATGCACAAAACCCTCCTGGAACCTGCAAATCTGATGATCAGCCTCCTATGGAAAAATTTCACAAACCCCCTGTGCAAGATGATATGCCTCCAAATATCTTCCATATGAAACCAAACACCACAATGAACACAAATGAGGACTCTGGATGAATCCTCCTCTTGTCTAGCTAGGGTGGATATTGCACCACCAAAACTAAACTGAAATGGAAGGAATTTTCCAATCCCTAATGAAAACTTGGCTCAAGGAGCACATCAACAAGAGATAATAAAACATAATCCCAAAGAGAAGGGTTACCCCTCTATTTATCCTCTCTTTGGGCCTTCTGGATCTTTCCCCTTTTTGACCAAATCAAACCCTTACTTTATTTTTCCTCCATTTCCAATTAAATATAATTATTTCTTTTATTTAATGTCAATTTTAGGATTTGTTATTATTTTAACCCAGTGACACCAAATAAACCTCCTTGACTCCATTTTTTCTTATTGACTATAGCCTATGGGATTCATATAGTTTATTGAGTCATCCTCCGTCAATTGGAAGGGAACATTATATTCCTCCCTTCCCAAGATTGCTTGTCCTCAAGAAACTCCAAATTAGGGTGTTGTAAGATCTTCTCTTCTTCCCAGGTAACATATTATGCAATCAATACTTTATATAAAACCAAGTACTCTCGAATGACCCGACTCCTTGGCCTTCATTCCCTAACATCAAAAATATTCTTGGGAGCTAGAACCAACTTTCCTTCCTCATCTAGTGGAGGAAGATCTGCTGAAGCGGTGACATGTTTTCCTAGTTCCTTCTTGAGGAAGGATACATGGAAGGTGTTTTGGATCTTGATACCCTCTAGTAGCTCCAATTTGTATGCTACTTCCCCAACTCCCCTGATCACTTTGCAGGGTCCATAAAAGTGATGCTTCAACTTATTTGCACCACTCTTCTTCATTGATGACTGTCTATAAGTTTGCAGTATGAGAAAGACTAGATCTCCAACCTCAAAGTTGCATTCTACCTTGTGCCTATCTACGTACATATTTTGTTGATTCTGATTGGCCTGTAGATTCTCCTTCAGGACTCTCAAGACGTCTTGACCTTCCTGCAACCATTATTTGGCTTTGGGTGCTCTACTCTCTCCAAATTCCAAATCCACAAAATATGGAGAATCATATCTGTAAAATGACTTAAATGGGATCATCCAGATGTAAATGTGATGAGTGGTATTGTAGAAATTCTCCCCGATGTGAAATCACTTTATCCATGCTTCCTGCTACCCTGACACATAGTTCCTAAGATACCCCTCGATCCATTTGTTTACTATCTCAGTATGACCATATTTATGGGGACAATAGATGGTACTATGTGTCAACTATGTTTGAGATAACCTGAATAGCTCCTGCCAAAACACATTGAGCTACTTGTTATCTCGATCACTAAATTTGTTTCTCGAAAGACCTAGAGTTTGAACACCTCCCTGAAGAATAGGTCTGCTACCTAAGATGTGTTTTACTCTGAAGGAATGCAAAAGAAGTGTGCATATTTAGTCAATTTTTCCACTACCATGTAGATATAGTCCATGACCTACACCTTTGGCAATCCTTTGATGAATTCCATGGAAATGTTATTCCACTTCTGCTATGGAATCTGTAATGGCTGAAGCAGTATAGTAGGATGTGTGAACTTTCAGTTGTTCTACCTAAAATTCATGCACTCCCTCACATGATGGAGTACATCTCCCTTGATACCCTTCCATCATAATCTATCCCTCACCTTCTTGCAGGTCTTCAAATACCCCTGGTGCCCTGCCGATGGTGCATCATGTACTACCCTCAAAATATTATCCTTGAGTGTGGAGTCAGGGAAAAGATAGATTATATCTTTGTATTAAATGATGTCATCCACTACTTTGCACCTATCATCCTAAATACTACCCTCCATTAGCTCACAATAAAAATGAATTCTTGGAGTATTCCACCAAGAGAATATAATTCCAGTATCTTGAGATCTTTGTCATGGATAAGGCTACAGGTATCTTGGATAAGGAATAAAAAACTTTATTCTTCTTCCCCTTTACATACTCATTGTCAAAATCATATAACTGCACCTTACTCACCCATTTCTTCTACTTCTCATTCAAGTCCCCCTACTCCAAGAAATATCTCAAGTTGTTTTGGTTAGTCCTAACCACAAAGCATCCTCCTACCAAGTATTATTTGAATTTGGTCAATGCATGCATGATGGCCAACATATCCTTATCATAAATCCGATAGATCCTCTAGGGATCCCTTAGCTTTATTCTCTTAAAATATATTGGGTGTCAGTTATGTGTCAATACTTCTCCTATCCCCTTATTATATGTGTCACACTCTAGAAAAAAAGGATGCATAAAATATGGGAGCACTAATACTGGGAAAGTGCTCATCACCCTCTTCATTATGTTGAATTCTACCTATGCATCCTCTGACCATCATAACGCCCCCTTCATGGGTAGGTCTTTCAATGGGGCATCCAATTGTGAAAATCCTTTCACAAAGAGCCTATAATAGTTGCATATACCAAAGAATCCTCGTATATATGTGAGTTTCCTAGGGGTGGGAAAATCTAATATGGTCTCGATATTCTATTGATGCACCTTTACTCTCTCAACACCTATCATGTGCCCCAGATAGAGGATCTCTATCAAACTGAACTCACACTTTTCCTCCTTGGAAAAAAGAGGCCGCTCCTCCATAATGGTGAGAATCTCATCCACATACTTCAGATGTTCCTCCCACATTTTGTTGTAGATCAGAAGATATTCAAAGAACAACAGTAAGAATTTTCTCAACTCTTTGTTGAAAATATAGTTCATGTAGGACTGAAAAGTATTTGGTGCATTATTCAACTTGAAGGGCATGACTAGAAACTCATAGTGCCCATAGTGACACTTGAATGTTTTCTTATGGATATCCTCATCTCTGACTTGACTCTAGGGGTATCCTAATCGCATATCAACCTTTAAAAAGTACACTACCCCATGCAACTTGTCAATTAGTTCAACAATCCTAGGTATTGTGTATTCATTTTTTATGGTCTTGTTGTTTAGTGCCCTATAGTCTATGCACATCCTCATAGTTCCATATTTCTTCTTCACTAGCACAACTGATGAAGCTAAAGGACTACAACTATGCTTGATATGTCCCATATCTAGAAATCCCTTTATGGCCTTCTCTATTTCTTCCTTGAATCTCTTTGGATTCCTTTAGGGGGTGGTGATCATGGGCTTTGACCCCTCTTCTAGCTCAATGACATGCTCAAATCCTCTCTCAGGTGGTCTCCCTGTTGGAAATGGATCGAACACTATTTCATGCTTTCCAAGCAATCCCTGGATATCCATATGGTAATGTTGACGATCCTGTGATGGATTCTCCATGGTGATTAGGAACTCTGTTGCACAAGACACGTTCCCATGTCTAAAAAGGGCCACCATGTGCTAGTTATACACGATCCTGGAGGCACATGTCAACATACCTCTTAGGATAACTCATTTTCCACCCTTTTCCTGGAACTCCATCATCATGTCTCGATAATGCATGTGGATATCTCTCAATGAGTACAACCACTGAACTCCTAGCACCACATGAGTATCTACTAGATCCATGAAATAAAATTCATCGATCAACATATAATTTCCCAATGTTAGTTCCAATCCCCTTATCATCATAGTAGATGTCATGTTGTACCCATCTGCTACAACCTCATTAAATCCCTCAAAATCCTCCGCATGGATTTGTCTCATAGTGAAAAGTGCAACACCAATGAAAATGTGGGTGGATCCACCATCAACCAATGTTGTAACCCTCTACCCCTACACAATACCATTGACCCTAAAAGTGTAATATTTAGGGACTCCTGAGAGTGTGGAAATGGTCGCTCCCTTGGGAGTATCCTAAAATGAAGCCTATTATGTAGCATGAAATAGCTCCCCACTATCTTTCCTGATACCCTCATCATCACTGTCATCCTCCTCATCAGAAACTACCTCAATATAATGGAATTTAACTTTTCCCATACATCGATGACCTACTTCCCATGACTTCTTGCAACTGTAGAAAATCTTATTCCTCCTTAGTTCTCTCTGAGTTTCCTCATCCATCTTGTCCTTCCCTATCCATGGATTCTGGGGAAATTTTGTCTCCTTATCTCCTTGAGGGGTGAATGGTTTTGTTGGTTCCTTCTTGGAGACTACGTCCCTCAGGTCATAGGCTCTCATGATGTCTTCTTGTAATGTGGTTGGTCTAAAGGACTTCACCCATACTCTCAGGAGTTTATCTATACCCTTTGTAAATAACATCACCAGCCTTTGTTGAGAAATATCTATCACCCTAACTTCCATCCTATGAAAATATGTGATGTATGATTTCGGTGTACCAGTCTGTCTTAGTTGTTCCAACTCTATGAAGTGTACCAAAGAGTATTTCATGTTGAACCTATCCATCAAAATCTAAGTGAATTTCACATATGAAGTGATGATGGCATGCCCTAGTGTCACCAGCCCATGATACCACCATTCATGAGCTTCTCCTTCCAAGTGAAGGGTGGCATACTTAATTGTTTCTCCTTTGGTCATTGGGTTAAGTTGGAGGTAGGTGTCCAACTTATGTACCCATGCTTTGGGTGTTCTCTTGGTGGACCCATCAAAGGGTGGGATAGTCAAGCTTCCCACCTTGCACATGAGGTCAAAGTTTTGTTGGCTTTGCACTCCTTTGCTCCATTCCTTAGGTCTGTACTTCTACTTGAGGTCACAAAAATAATTATAGGAAACTTTCTCATGGATATCTTCATCAATTGTCATGTACTCCTTGTATGAGGTGTTAATATCAATCCCTTGATTTAGTTGCACTTGTGCTCCTATAATATTCCCTATCAAGAACTATGGTAATAAGGGCCTAGGGATCCCTAGGCTCTCGCTCTGAGATGGGGTATGGTTATTTCTACTCTTTGTGTGTATCCTGTCACCTTAATGGGAGTCACTGGGTCCACCTTGACCTATACCATTTGTATTCCCACGTTGGCCCACTAAATGTGTGATCACTTCAAGGGTTTGTTGTTGGAACCTTGTTTTCTCTGATTGTCTTTGGGATGCCTCATTATGTCCCTTGAACATATCTCTTAATATTTGGAGCATAGTCCCTTCAGGGTTGTCTCCCATGATTTCGTTTGGCTCTGGATTTGTTTGGTTTGCTCCTATTTCTCTTTCAAATGACTTTAGAGAAGTTTGTACTTGACACACATTTCTCTTAGACATCAATATAGTCATAGACTGGTAGAACCACTAGCTCTAATACCACTGTAATGTCCTCAACTAGGCTAGGTGGGGATATAATTTTTTTTCTGTCCCAAATTTTTATTTCTTCTTATGTAAAAGTGTCAACTACTTATATTGATGGTGCTATTAACTTTTTTCAAATAGTTTTCTCAAATAGGAATATTTACAAACACATTGCATGCATCCATTACACAAGAAATAAAGCAGATAATCATTGCATCTTATTATGGATGGAAAATCCTAAAAATATGAGCAATACAATGTTATCTAATGGTTGTAATAGTAGCTGGAGAATACTCCTAAGCACACAAATATAATGGATTCCAAGCAACTGCAAAATATACTACAAAAATGGTAAGAAAACCAAGATTGATGCCAATCTCTGATGTCCAAGGCTCTCCGAGATCAACCCTGCTCTGTCTTCTCTGAAAAAGACCATTGTAACCCTTGAAACACCGATCCATCAAACTAATGTAACCCAAAATTCACAGAATATCTCATGGGACGACTACGGGACATCTAGCAGGGCCTCGTGGGATAACCTGTGCTCAACTAGCGAGGGTGTCTCCTTTCCCAGTTGTGTGAAACACTCCTGGCACCTTCATATCTAACGATCAAGCTCCTCCATAAAAATTCCACAAACCCCCTACGCAAGTCAATATGCCTCCAACTCTCTCCCTGATGAAACCACACACCACAATGAACTCAAATGAGGACTATCGATGAATCGTCCTCTTGTTTAGCTAGGGTGGATATTACACCACCGAAATTAAACTGAAATGGAAGGATTTTTCCAACCCCTAATAAAAACTTGGCTCAAAGAGCACATCAACAATAGATCATAAAATATAATCCCAAAGATAAGGGTTACCCCTCTATTTATCCTCCCTTTGGACCTTCTAGATCTTTCCCCCTTTTGACCAAATCAAACCCTTACTTTATTTTCCCTCCAATTCCAATTAAATATAATTATTTATTTTATTTAATATCACTTTTAGGATTTGTTATTCTTTTAACTCAGTGAGACCAGGTAAACCTCCTTGAATTCCTTTTTTCTTATTGAGTATAGCCTAAATGAGTTGTATAGGCTATTGAGACATCCTCCTTCAATTGTAAGCGGGAATTATAGCTATAACTAGGTTTTTTATTTTCTCGGTTTAGGTTTCCAAGGTAAAATATATGTGTAATGTGTGTGTGCCATTGTATATTTTTTTTTTATTAAGAATCTTCTTGCAGTAATGAATTATACAAGGTTAAAACATACACTCGATAAAAAACTAAAATTCTCAAGGATTTTTTTATGTTGTATAGGTATGACTGTTAACACCAACAAAACAAATCTTATGGAAATCAAATCTAAAATTATCTCTATGCTAATTTCATGTATGAAAATAATAGCATGGAGGAAGTGACTTCAAGCAAATATCTTGGAATTGATCTTCATCATAAGATTAATTGGAACTATAGCATTGAGAAAAAGATAAATGGACGGTGGAAATCTTATTATGGACTTGAAAATAGTTGTAAATTACTGGAACTTTTGATTTGGGATAAGATGAACCTCCTCGTTGATACTCTCATCACACTTGTTATCTTATATGGTCATGAAGTTAGGAGTTGCAACAACTCTAGAGATTCTTGGATGAAGATAGAAAAAATCCAAAATAATTTATAACTTATAATCTCAAAATTAAAGGAAAGACATGTTTTCCTATCCTCCTCATAGAAGCGAGTCTTTACTCCATTGAGAGCATGGTTATGACTAGGAAGTTAACATACAAGAACAAGATAAAGGACATGGAATACAAGAGGCTTCCCAAGGTTGTTGAACAAACTCCAATAAAACCCACATATGGCTCAACTGGGGTGGGTATAAAGATTTCAAGTGTTGGTTGAATCATTGGGGTATCGAGGAAGAGGTCACTTTGCAAAGTAATGATAATATTAAAAATAGTATTACGTCTAGATTTAAGGAGAAACTATGGTGCGATAAATAATTAGAGAATAAGAGAAAATTAAGATACTACAAGGATGTCATCAAACCTAATATAGAATATCAAAGGTATCTTTATGTTTTAACTAGCTTAAAGAAGAAAACCAAAATTGCAAAAATAAAAACAAACTCTCACAATATCCATAGTGAAACATGGTCTAAGAATTCCTAAAATGTCATGGGTCAAATGAATTTGTTATCTTTGTGAAACTAAGATTGAAGATGAAAACCATTTTCTCTTAAACTTCCTACATACACATGCATTAATCTCAATTTCAAAATATTTGTTATAATATGGAGCTTCCCAACTTTTTAACTCAATAAAACTATAATAATTTAAATATACTTCTCTCAAAGCTTTTTAATAAAAAAACAATTATTAAACAAACCAAATAATTCCTTACCAATTTTTTTTAGATATCAATATTTTTTCCAATGCACATCAACAAATATCAACAACTATCGTTATCATCGTCATTATATTATTATAAAAATTAAAATAGATTTATATCTTCCTTTAATTTATATTCCTTTTTTTTCATCAAATAATAATATTAAGTTGTGTTAAAATACTTAACTTAGTGTTCCTTAAGTTCGCTACTTCTTAAGATGATATTAAATTATATTAAAATACTTAACTTGAGAATCCTTACATATTATTAATGTTTATGTTTTGTATTTTTGTTTTTAAAACTATATTAGTTAGTATTTTATATTTAATTTATGCTCATATTCTTAACTTGGTATTCTTTACCACTTTTTA
>ML783938.1:175073-208094 GCA_009831015.1 Picea engelmannii | reverse complement strand
TTATATATATATATATATATATATATATATATATATATATATATATATATATATATATATATATATTTAATAAGATGATTAAAAATAATTTAAAGAGAAATTGTTATATATTAATAAATTTGCAAACAAGAAAAAGTTAATATAATATAAAGAAATCATAAATTTAAGCTATAAGATTAGTATTATCTTTTTATTGCAAAAAGTTAAAAAGAAGAAAATTGATATTGTTAAAATAAAAATAAAATTTTATTAATTTGAGAGTAAAATTGGAAATTGTACTAAAGCTAAAATAATGTGGGAGGATAAAATATGTAATTTTTTAGATATTAAGAAAGAGAACGATGAATAGGGTGGCATGAGCGGGGATCATGCTATATCCCAAGGGGAAAATGGAAGCAACATTCACCGAGGGACTTAGAATTACTGCAAATAATAAAGCAAAGGTCTATGCTCTACTTCAAGGTATCATCATCACAAAGGAATGCAACATGCAAAACTTGATTTCCATCAGGGATTCAAACATTATCATAAGCATGATGATCTCAAATTACAATATCTCAGTATGAATAAGATATATTTATTCCTAGTTTTGAGGGAGCTTAATTCATAATCAACTCTTTGGATAATCAAGCCAGCAACCTTAGCCAAGGAAATATAAAAAAAATGGGGATATTATACAACTCATTGTCCCCTAATTAACTTTGTTTCATGGAGTTAGACCACATTTCATGTCCATTTAGTATCCCATGTGTCATCCTCCCTCATACCAGTGCTCAAGTACAAGGTGAGGACTTGAAAGGACATTGTATCATCCCCTTTGCATGCAAGGACTCATTCCTTCCATAGATATTTAATCATGTGTCATCCTCCCTCATACGAGTGCTCAAGTACAAGGTGAGGACCTAAAAGGACATTATATCACCCCCTTTGCATGCAAGGACACATTCCTTCCCTAGATATTTAATCCTTCAGGATGGATTTTCGTGAAGAAGGTGGGATTATGCTTCAACTCATACATGGACTTTGCAATGGAATTCAGAGTACACATAAGCATTTTGAAATCAAATGAGTCAATGTCTCATTAATTTCTTGGTACACCTTTTGGAAATATGGTTAGCAAGTTTCTCTATCTAATGTCCTCTAGATGATAATTACCAAGAGGAGTTAGTTTTTAGTTTATGTTTGGATTTTAGTTTTTGGAAAGTCTTGTTGGATAGAGGGTTCTATGTCATTTATTCTGAGATTTCCTTTATCGTAGAGCACTTATTTGGGATTTTTGAGAGCTCAGAATCTTTCCTATGAATTTCTAGTTTCTCAATACTTGAGACACACTTCTTTGGTTTTCATGGGTGTAGTATCAATCTGAGTCAAAGAAGGATTTGACAATATAGTTTACTAGTTTTGTTGCTTGTCGTATTTCCCGTGTATGTTGATGGTATTGTCCATCTTAGCTCAAATTTATCTCACACCCCCTTTGTTTCAATTTTGTAAGTAATGAACTACTAAGAGAATTAGGAAATTCCCAGAGCCTTGAGAAGGCACAATGAGTACATTCAATGCAACATGTAATCTGTGTTCTCAATGAATTCTAAGGTTTAGGAAAATGAACACAATTGTACTTCCCAAAATGTCACCGTCATGATTATATTGGTTCAACAGAGGAAAATATCGATGTCTTAGAAGCAAAGTGTAGCATGTTAAGGAATATGATCATTAATCTTGGAAAATACTCTCAGTACACAACTTCAAATCAAAGGATTTTAGTTAATTATGTGCAAGAGGATCACAAGGATAGCAAACAAATTCATTAGTTAAAATATGACATGGAAATTGAACAAAAAAACTCCCTCCCCTCTAGTGTTGGTTCGAAGGAGGCCTACAGTCACCATGTATTTCAGTAAGTTCTCATGTTTTTTAAAGTAATTAGGATTTTACATGTTGTTTTCAAGGAGTTTACTATCAAGAACAGTTGGGATGTGAAATATATAGATATTTTCAAACCTTTATGTGTGGCTCATGTGAGAAAAAAAAAATTGTATGAAAATTATATATTAGCACCTTTTACATGCCCTATTGTTTAGCTTTGTTACAACAATTTTAATATAATATTTCCCTGGTTTTTTTTTTTTAAAGGAAAGAGGATGATGAAAAACACTTTATCTGGAACCACCCTATTTACAAATTTTCACTTGATTATTAACATTATAAATTTTAATAGTATATTAGTTCATAAATATCAAATAAAACATGAAAAATTATTTTCAATCTTTTGTTTTCAAAAAAAAATCTATATACATAGATAAATATATTCAAAAGGATGTTGTTGTAACCTAATAAAAATAGCGTTCAAAGTAACATACAAAATTATATATTCTCATCTCTACATTTATGGTGTCTCATTTTGCAAGATATTTATATTAAAATAGTAACATTATTCTATATTGGAGGCCATAGAAATACTAGATAACAAACTCGAAGAAAATGATAATGCATAGGTAAAATTTTATTTAAAGTTAAAACATCATGGTTTCACTAGCCAATAATTTTCCCTAGGTTTCAAGCCATAGAAATACTAGACAACAAACTAATATATAAGAAACAAAAAATGATAAAGCATAGACAAACTTTTCTTTAAAGTTAAAACATCATGGTTGTGCTAACCACTAATTCTTCCTGGGTTTCAATAGCAGGTTCCTCTATTTTCCCTTCTACATACCTAGCACATGGAAATCAATTAGGTTATTGGATAGGGAATCCCATGAAGAAAATGATTGTCACCATTTAATCTAACAGGATATCATTTTTTTTCTCCATGAGGCTAGGCAAAATAGTGCCATTCTCCAACACATACATTCTTCCTTTCCATTCTACTAAGCAAGCTCTCCATTTGTTTTCCATTTCCCATACTTTCGATTTTGTTTTCTATTTCCAACGATTTGATTCAAGGGTCATGCCAATGAGGTATCCTATGTGTTGGATATGTCATATTACCAAACACTAATACTTCACTTTAATTCTCTTAATTCCCCCAATAAATCACAACAACGATAAGAGCATCTTCTAAAATCCATGGGCACATCAAGGAGATAGTAGATGGAAAGGTTTAAGCATCGATAAAAGGAGGATCAAGGTTTGTATGGGAACGAGTGAGTGCTTTTATGTGTGTGAGTAATTCAAGGATCAAATGTGTAACATCCTCAGCCACCCATGCCGAGCCATGCTACCCCGGAAAACACTTTTTTTCTCTTCTCAACATAATGTAACATAGCCATCATCCAACTGAACTATGCCACATAAATTTTCGAACTACATGAAATTAAAACATATACACACAGACTCTTGTGCAAATTTATATATAGAACATAAACAGACAAATACGTTCTGTAATGCATGGATTCATATTGAAATAACAGTAAACATATATATGCAGCATATATAGGAAATACCCATAAATATACAGACAGTTATAACCACATATGAGATAAACCCATAAAAATAAACACGTAAATAATAATGCAACATGTAATTTATCACACAATTGGCACTTATCTTGGTAAGAATATCACCAACTGCATGCAACCTTCCACAAACCTCCTAGCCTTAGACCACACTACTCATCACTCTCAACAGTGGGTCACCCCCAAGCTGGGACTAAAATCCACCCAGGTACAGGGATTCCTAACTAGGCTAATGGTTCATAGACAACAGGAACGACTCCATCACAAGTGTCAACTCAAACTAACAGCCTACAATCCCTCATTCCCCACATGCCTGTCCCACCCCAAGAAGTGTGCCCCTTCTCTGCTCAACAATCCTTCGGTTGCCCCACTTCCTTTCTGGGCTTCAGCAACAGGCCAGATAGGAAGTCTCAGAGCCCTGTAGCTACAGTTTAGCACCTTCAGGAAATCAATTCCTAGCAATTCTCTCACCCAGAGAGAAATCACTCATGGGCCTGAAACCTGCCTCTTCAATATCCCACAGGATTTACAACCTGCTTCTTCAGTCCAGCTCCCAAGCTAACCAGCTACAAAAATAGGTATATTATGGATACAGGCTTAGGTACAGTGATAGGAAGGTACAGAGGATAGCTCAACGAGTGTGTGAATGATCATGGATCCTTGAATGAATCCTTGAATGATGGAAGGAATCACAGGAAAATGAACTAAGTTCAAACTATATGTATGCATGTCCCCAACTTGACACTTGTCATGTTGGGAGCTACTTTGGCCCACTTGTCCCCATATTTAGAACTTAGGATAAAATAATTATCCATACTTTATACTTTAAGAAATATTAATATAATATTCCTTTTTGGCTTAAGCTCCCTAGCTTAGCCCCTTTTCCTTAACTCCCCCCCCCCTCTTTCCCTAACTAGTGTATTTTAGTCCCCCATACTTTTTTATCATGGTTGGTCTGTGTGGAACGATGTATTTTATATTAATAATGAGACATATACAAAAAATAGTCTCACTGGCCTTTAACATCTAGGCTCTCTGGCCTAATCAAAACATAAGCCTCGTAGATTATAATAACTGACTCACCAGCCTATAAAAAACAACATATACACAAAGGCTCCCCGGCCTCAAAATCGTGCACACTTAAGTTGTTGCGCGTTGTATCCAAGAATGTGCACACTTCATCATTTTACTACGCAATAAATGTGCGCACTATACCATGGATGGTGCATTCAAAAATGATATCAAAAAACTCACCAACTTATGTACATTTGTATTTACATTTACAATCAGGTTCATGCTAGGGATATTACACAATGTGGGGGAGGGATCGCATGAGTGAGGTTGATGAAGAGGGTATGCCATCAATTGTTGGGTGGATAGTATATTTTGGGAAGGGGGTTTAGTTCTCTTCTCGTAGTTTCATAATATTTGTCTCCTTAGGCCACTTTTGGGTGGTGTAATTCCTAGCTTCTCGAAGGGGAAAGTTGATGTTAGGATATGTAGACACTTAGGAGTTAGTTAATATCAACTTGGTCTAATGTGTCTTTAGGTAAAGTGTTTTTATTTAGTATGAATTGGTATGCATTTGTATTTATGTAATCTAATGATTACAATATGTTCTAAACATAAAGTAATAAGATATCTTATGTTTTCCTCAATACTAACGACTATATTGATCTATGTCTTAACACTTGATTGGTCCATGATATCTATTTAAATAGAATAAAGTTTCATTTTCTAAATATTGAATGTGAGAAGGGGAAACAGGTGCAGGGGGGGTCATCATAGACTCTGATGGAAAACATATCTTGGACTGATCTTGGGGGCTTGGAAACACCACCAATAACAAAGAGGAAAGTCTATCCCTTTACATGGGGCTAAAAATTGCAAGATCCATAAATATCAATGAATTAATTGTTCTTGGATACTCTAAACTAATTCTATGACATCTTATATTTTCCATGATACTAACGAATTTGTTGATCTATGTCTTAACACTTGATTGGTCCATGATATCTATTTAGATAGAATGGAGGTTCATTTGCTAAAGATCGAATCTGAGAAGGGTTAGCAGGTTACCTGGGCTTAGACACTAAGAAATTGGGATCATGATGACATGTGGAGCATGAGTGTTTCCATCAATGAAAAAATGGGAGATTATTGAAAGATTGGTTGTTGTCATTGATGTCAACCCTAGCCATTGGATTTTGGACCCCACAGTTGATCGAAGTAGATAGAAATGAAGGAAATTACACATGAATATACAACACCCATGGATGGATAGTATAATTCATGTCTCTTCCGGTGGTATGTGGCACATCATGTGGATCCTTACGATTGAGGAGAAATGAATTTTTGAAGATGCCAATGTGAATTGAAGGAGAAACTACATGTCAGCCCTAATGTTAAGAGGAAGTGACATAAAGGGTATAAATACATCTCATTATACATTCATTTTTCAACACACACATGTTTATTAAAAAAACAAGGAGATATAAGTCGAATTTATGAGGAATATGAAGTAAAGAAGGCCGAATTTCAAGGGAGGATGAAGTCTTTTGTGATGTGTTCTAAGGTATGTTATTTACATGTCATCTTACCATTTTCGCTATAACTTTGTTTCTAGAATGATTCAGATGCTGAAATTTGGAGGCTACTGAGAAGACATATCTAGGTACCTGTGGTAAAAATGTCAACTCTTTATTCGGTATAATTTTGGAGATACACTCTGTGGAAGATAGGGTTTTTGACAAGTCCTGAAGCTAGTCATAAAGAGGTGTTATGGGTAAAACAATCATAACTTCTTCATAAAGAATACAAATGAAGTGAGACCAATTTCATTGGAAATATTACGTACTTTAGTTTCCTATGTACAAATTTCAGAATTGGATTTTAAATATTAAGTATAGGGAATTTCCTACAAGTTCGCTTTCCTGAATAAACTAGAATTGAATAAGGTCTACCATTTTATCTATAACTCCTTTTATGGGAGGATTCAAGGAGTGAAACTTGGAGGAGTTTCAGAGAATAAATTGAGTAATATTATCTACATGATTAGACTATTCCAAGAAGTGAAGAATTATAGAGTTTGAAGAAGTCTCAAGAAGCATTATCAGGTTCTATGTGATGGTTGGTTGATGGTGATAATTTAATGTAAAGCTTTATTATCTCTCATATATTCTTGGGTGGAAGGAAGGGGAAAGGATGGAGAGGTCAACCCTCTCTTGATATTGGAGTATTGTATATTTCTTTTGGAGGTTTATCCCTCCATTTGTATTTTGAAGTTGTAGCTACCTTTGGAATTCATTGTTTCATTTGAACAATAATACAAGATTACTTCTTATATACTATGCATGGTGTATTGGTGTATCTCTTATACTATTCTTCATTGTTCATTGGATAGTCTTCATTTCTGATTGAATATAAATTGAATACATGATCTGATTGGAGTACAAGTTCAAAAATATTGATTTCTCTAAATATTGATTCACCCCCGTCTTAGTATTTCCAAAAATTGGTATCAGAGAAGGTTGCCTTCAAATCAGTTTAACCACTGGAAGGAAAATCCTAAGAAGAAATAGAAGACAAAAAATTGGAAATGGATACTATCCTTGATGGATTGACTGATTCAGTAAAATCCAAGGTGGGATCATGTGCAGCAGAAAAGGAGCTCTGGGATAAGCTACAAGATATTTATGCAAAGCCAAAAGCAAAAGAAGTTGAATCAAGTTGCAACTCACATGTCCAAGAAATTATTAGAGGTGTGTTATTTTGTTTTAATTTTGAAGGAGTAGGACATCTTTAACATGAATTCCCTTATCCAAAAATTGAAAGAGATGATACTGAGGAAGAAAAATACAATTCTGAAATAGAAGAAGAAAAAATGGTTCAACAAGAAGATGATAATTTTGAAAAATTGATTCATGTTGAGATTGAAAATAACAAGCTCAAAAACATGCATAGAAAACTAAGAAGTGAATTGGGTAGTTGTGAAAAGACAATTGAAATATTGAAGAAATAATTAGAATAATTTGAGAAACTAAGACAATAAACCATTTCCTTGAAGACTCTACTCAAATAAGCAAGAAGAATAAAAGAAGTAAGAAATGTCCAAATGATGAAGAAAAAATAACATTGTGAGAAAATGGAAGAAGTTGTCTCATTAAGGAAGAGCTTAAGAAAACCTCAAGTGCCAAAAGACTTAACACATCTTGGATTCATGGGTGAAACTTCATACAAAGAAGATACAAATGCCAACAAAAATCTTGAAGAAAACTCCACATAGACAAATGATGAGAAGTGGCTAGGATGCTGGAAAGAAGAAATGATTACAAAAGAGATGAATATCCAAGAAGACCTCCTACCTTCAGAAACCAAAAAAGATTCAGTTAGTATGAAGGAATATACAAAACAGTAGATCGTGAAACCAGATGGACTACATCACAAAGAAGATCTCTTACTCCTAGGTATCAAAATTTCTTTCTTGGTCATTGTTATACTTGCAAAATTTTTGGACATAAGGCAATTAATTGCACAATCAATGAAAGGAATAAATATGAAAAAAACATGAATGGTGTAAATAGAATATATGGAAACAATCATGGATTTTTCAACATAATTTATAATTCATTTTCCCCATTGATGGACCAAAATATTGTATGTTACAAATATAATTATATTGGTCACAAAGCATGAGATTGAAGATATATGAATGAATATGCTCATATGCCAAATGTCCATATGCCAACCACAATATGGAAAAGGAAAGAGATTCCAAACAATGAATATTGTCGAATAGCATTGACCGATGGAGAATGTAAAGAAGAAGATGAATGGTAAATAGACAATGGATGCTCTTCACACATGATCGAGGATCAAGACAAATTCATCAGCTTGAAGAGAAAAAGTGGCAATGTTGCATTTGGATATTACTCATCTACCAAAATACTTGGAAAAGGAACTGTAAAGCTTGGAAGTGAAAATGTAAAAGCAGGAAAAGTCCTATTGGTTGAAGATATGAAGAATAATTTCCTCAATGTCAGCAAAATATGTGATCAAGGATACACTCTTACGTTTGACTCCTGAAAATGTTAAATCAAAGAAAAGAACACAGGAATATTGGTTGAAATTGCAAAAAAAAGACCGAACAACATATACATCCTAGACATGAAGAAGAGAGAGAAGACATAATCCACACAAAAGGATTTCAAGGAAGAAAAAGTTCCAAAGACCAAAAATAAGGATCAAGTATTATTGAGTGCCACATGTTCAGGGGGAGCATCCCCAAAGAAGAAGGTCACTTTATGCCATTGAACTCAGGGGGAGAAGCCCCACCTTTTTCCATTGATGTCAAAGGGGGAGAGAAATTGGGATCATGATGACAGGGGGAGCATGAGTGTTTCCATCAATGACAAAGGGGGAGATTGTTGGAAGATTGGTTATTGTCATTGATGTCAACCCTAGCTATTGGATTTTGGAACCCACAATTGGTCGAAGTAGATAGACATGAAAGAAATTAAACATGCCAATACAAAACCCATGGATGGAGAGTAGAACTCATGACACTTCTGGTGGTATGTGTCACGTCACATGGATCCTCATGATTGATAGAGAGGTCAACCCTCTCTTGATATTGGAGGATTGTATCTTCCCTTCGGAGGTTTATCCCTCCCTTTGTATTTGGAAGTTGTATCTACCTTTGGAAGTCATTACTTCCTTTGAAAAATAATACATGATTACTTCTTATATATTGTGCATGATGTATTGGCATATCTCTTTGATGCAGACCCCCGACCCTCGAGCCGAGATCCGCCACAGAATCATTCCAAATCCACTTCGAGCCGAAACGACTCCTTTGATTCCTGCTAGAACCTTCATTGAATCCACAGGTCCATTCTCTGAAATCTCCACCTTCGCGAAAATGCACAAGGTGCAAGTTTCCACCTGCACACGGCCTCCAAAACGACCACGACCTTTTCCCAAAAAAGGGATTTTGGATTTCGGGACTCCATGAGTCCTGCTATTGAGAGTCTCTGCCTCCTTGATCCTTCGAAACCCGGTATGCCAAAATGGCCTTAATGGTGGTTATCCCTTGGCCAAACCTTGTTCCATGTGACCACCTTCTTCGTGACCACAACCTACCTCCAAAGGCGCGTCGCTTCGCAACTTCGGGACTTCCGATGTTAAGTGCCTGGCTTCTTGTCCCTGGGATTGCCGAAAAGGTGAATCCCAAAATGCTGAAAGATATGGCCGCCTCTCCCATGGCCACTCATTGCTTTCGAACTTTCTCATTTTGGGCCTTCACAATGCGAGGCTACCAAAATACTTGGCCTTTCGTACTCCCGGTATCCGAAATACCGAATTACCAAAACCAAAATGCTGGTCTTCCGCTCCTTCTGGGATCAACAACTATAAGCCTCTTTTGATCCAACGTCCTAGATCCTTTCGGGATCTCACGGGTCAAGACTCTTGAATTCTTTCTCTTTGCATTCCCGGTAGCCGAAATGTCGAAATCCTCCTTTCGGGAATTTCCCTGAAATCTCGACCGCTCGCCACGTGTCCTCCTATTGGATGGTCACAATCCTTTCGGGATTTTGAGGGTTAAGAGTTATGAACTCTTACCCTTTGTATCCCCATATGATACAGGAGCATTGCTTCAAAGACCAGCTATGTTCCAGCCATCTCAGCAACGCGCACATTCAATGGGATGAAGAGAGGAGCAACCCTCTTGTTTCAAATTTTGAATTTGAAATTTGTATTAAATGTTTGTAAGGCTAGTAGAGCCAAAGTCGTGCCTTTGAACAAGATGTAGTTAAAGGAGGCCTTTAATGGTTGTAAGGCTAGATCTAGCTTCGATCTGGACTAGACAGCCATTTAATTGTGAATTCAATTGAGATGGAGGGAAGAGCTTGAAGAGCTCCCTCATGTAAAAGATCTTTTGATCTTGTTTTGAGTAAGTAGAGTCGAGATTTAGGAGAGATCCGTGAGAGTTAGAGTAGAGAAGAGAAGAGAGAAGGAGCCGAGACTCTGTCAAAGTCTGAGCTCAAAAACACATTGTAAAGGAGGCATTTCATATTAATATAAAGAGCAGATTTCCTGCATGAGTTTCTTTGTGTCTTTATGTTTATGAATGAATGTCTTTGTGTGTTTTCATATGCTATAGATGTGAATTTGTAGGGACAGATAGATTCTGCTATCTATGAGTTCTTTGACTTCAGGTTTAGGGTTCTTTGAGGCTTCATGCCAAGAAGGTGTGACATAACGCTGTGGGTTCTGAAAGCCAATGCATAGATGCACTTCTAAATTCTACGGAATTTCAAACAAAGACGTGCCAGGAGGGTGCACTAGAGGAAGTCATTGACTCAGGAAGAAATATCAAGGTTGTTGAACACCTTGGAGGTGAGGCTGTGTAGAGGAAGGCACAAGGAAAATAGAATTTCTGAGAATTCTATGGAAGCTCTGCCAAGAGGGCATCAAGCGAATGCACTGGATGCATTGAGGAGAACTTTGTTTGAGTTCAGAGAGGTAGGAAGAACCACTGCAGGTTTTATAGAGCTATACCAAGGGGGCATTGAGAAGGCACATATAGTGCACATGAGAAGGAGATAGAACCATTGCGGGTTCTATAGAGCTTTGCCAGGAGGGCATTGAGCAAGTGCCTGTGTGCACAAAGAGAACTCCTTTGAGTTATGGAACAGAGAAGTGTCCAAGGAATAAGACCTTCACAAGGTTGTTGAACACCCTGCAAGCTCAACAAGGAGTTGCTTGAGCAAGATATTGCCACGAGGGCATAAGATTGTCCATCCCTTCAAGGAAAGAAAGGAACAGAGACCTTAGAGGTCTGAGTAGTTGAAGCTCAAGAGGATAAAGACCTATGCAAGGAGTGCACTAGGCCAACACCTGAGTAAAGTGTTGATAGACAGACAGCCGTCTGAATGCTCGTCAGGCAGCAGGAGTGGAAGTGACAGAGGACTTATTCTAAAGTCCCAAATCTCAGAACAGATAACACCTTTGTGTGCAGAGAATCTGTAAGGAGTGTAGAAGTCGAGAAACCTTTCAAGGTTTCAGAGAGGACGAAGCTTAGGAGGAAAAGTGCCTTTGCGCACAGAGCCATAGCTACAAGGAATTGCAGAGGCTGAGACACCCTTTGGTGGGTAAGAGTTTGGAAATCTCAGGAGGGACAACATCCTAAGAACGCAGACGAGACCAAAGTCATAGGGTCCACAAAGGAAGCAAAGGTCGAGGCCTTTGATAATTGGAAAATCTTCCAAGGCAGGAAGAAGAGAACACAAGGGAGAAGCTACAGCTACCATCAGATCCCGCACGGATCGCCGACAATCATCAGTTCTGGGAGAAGGTGCACACGAGTTAATCTCGCATATAAGCTGAGCGGAGGCTCGTCAAAGTCCCGAACCAGGGAAGCATCGGGATTTTGAAGTCTGAGAGGTAAGAGTTGTGAGATAGAGGAAGTCCCGACTCATGAAGTCTCGAAAACATCAGGACCATCCATCTCAAAGGACGCGTCTCAAGAGATCCTCGTATCTCGGGGTTCGAGCATCGAAGAGTAGAGCAGAGGAGTCTTTCGACTTCACAATTCATGAAGTCTCGAAGAGATCAAGACCGTCCATTTGAGGAGGATGCGTGGAAGTGATTCGGGAGCTACCAGGAGTTCGGATACCGGGAGTTCAAAGGACCAGGGATCGGTGCAGCTGGAGTCGCGATTCTCTGTATCACGAAACCTCGAAAAGTAGACTGCGGTCACGAGGGTATCTCAGGATTTCATGGGTCAAGAGTTCCAAAATCTTACCCTTTGTATCCCCGGTAGCTAAAATATCGAGATACCCCTGTGACCGCAGTCTACTTTTTGGGGTTTCACGATTCGTAGAATCGCGACTCCAGCTGCACCAATCCCTAGTCCTTCGAACTCCCGGTATCTGAACTCCTGGTAGCTCTCGAATCACTGCCACGCATCCTTCTCAAATGGATGGTCCTAATCTCTTCGGGACTTCATGAATTGCGAAGTCAAAAGACTCCTTTGCTCTGCTTTTCGATGCCTTAACCCTGAGATACGAGGATCTCTTGAGACACGTCCTCTGAGATGGATGGTCCTGATGTCTTTGGGACTTCGTGAGTCAGGACTTCCTCTATCTCATGACTCTTACCTCTTGGACTACGAAATCCCAATGCTTCACTAGTTTGGGACTTTGACGAGCCTCCGCTCAGCTCATATGCGATATTAACTCACATGCACCTTCTCCCAGATCTGACGACTCTTGATGATCTTTGCAGGATCTGACGGTAGTTGTAGCTTCTCCCTTGTGTTCTCTTCTTCCTGCCTTGGAATATTTTCCAATTATCAAAGGCCTCGACCTTTTCTTCCTCTGCGGACCCTATGAATCTGGTCTCTCCTACGTTCTTAGCACGCTTTCCCTCCTGATCTTTCCAAACTCTTACCCACAAAAGGGTGTCTCGGCCTCTGCGATTCCTTGCAGCTATGGCTCTATGTGCAAAGGCACTTTTCCTCCTAAGCTTCGTCTTCTCTGAAACCTTGAAAGGTTTCTCAACTTCTGCACTCCTTGCAGAGTCTCTACACACAAAGGTGCTATCTGTCCTGAGCTTCGGGACTTTAGAATAAGTCCTCTCTCGCTCCCACTCTTGCTGCCTGACAAGCCTTCAGACAGATGTCTGTCTGTCAACACTTTACTCAGGTGTTGGCTTGGTGCATTCCTTGCACAGCTCTTTATCCTCTTGAGCTTCAAGTGCTCAGACCTTTAAGGTCTCTGTTCCTTTCTCTCCTTGAAGGGATGGAGAATATGATGCCCTCATGGCAATCTCTTTCTCAAGCAACTCCTTGTTGAGCCTGCAGGGTGTTCAACAACCCCGTGAAAGTCCTATTCCTTGGATGCTTCTCTGTTCTAGAACTCAAAGGAGTTATCTTTGTGCACACAGGCACTTGCTCAATGCCCTCCTGGAAGAGCTCTATAGAACCCACAGTGGTTCTATCTTCTTCTCCTGTGCACTATATGTGCCCGCTAAATGCCCCCTTGGCAGAGCTCTACAAAACCTGCAGTGGTTCTGCCTGCCTCTTTGAACTCAAACATAGTTCTCCTCAATGCATCCAGTGCATTTGCTCGATGCCCTCTTGGTAGAGCTTCCAAAAAATTCTTAGAAATTATGATTTCCTTGTGCCTTCCTCTGCACAACCTCACCTCCAAGGTGTTCAACAACCTTGAGATTTCTTCTTGAGTTAATGACTTCCTTTGGTGCGCCATCCTGGCACGTCTTTGTCTGAAATTCTGCAGAATTCACAAGTGCATCTATGCACTGGATTTCAGAACCCATAGCGTTCTGTCACACCTTCTTGGCATGAAGCCTCAAAGAACCCCAAACCTGAAGTCAAAGAACTCACAGATAGCAGAATCTATCTGTCCATGCAAATGCACATCTACAGCATATGAAAACACACAAAGACATTCATTCATAAACATAAAGACACAAAGAAACTCATGCAGGAAATATGCTCTTTATATTAATATGAAATGCCTCCTTTACAATGTGTTTTTGAGCTCAGACTTTGACAGAGTCTCGGCTCCTTCTCTCTTCTCTTCTCTACTCTAACTCTCACAGAGCTCTCCTATATATCAACTCTACTTACTCAAAACAAGATCAAAAGATCTTTTACATGAGGGGGCTCTTCGAGCTCTTCCCTCCATCTCACCTACCCTCATTCAATTACATTGAATTCACAATTAAATGGTTGTCTATTCCATATCGGAGCTAGATCCATCCTTACAACCATTAAAGGCCTCCTTTAACTATAGCCTGCTCAAAGGCACGACTTTGGCTCTACCAGCCTTACAAACATTTAATACAAATTTCAAATTCAAAATTTGAAACAAGAGGGTTGTGCCTCTCTTCATCCCATTGAATGTGCGCGTTGCTGAGCTGGCTGGCATGTAGCTGGTCTTTGGAGCGATGCTCCTACATCATACTCCTCTGCTATGAAAAAATCATGAGCTTATTAGCATCATTGTTGAAATCCACTTGGATCCCAAACAACTCTTTGGAGCTGTCCAACTGCTCCACTGCTCTGTTGCTGCTGCTATTTTGTTGCTACGACAGACCCTCTTCTGCTCAGCCTCTCTCTGCTGGCAGCTTCTGCTAATTTGACCATCAGCTTTCGAATCTTCTCAATCTCCTCGTCCAGCTGCTCCTGTGGCTGGCTCTGTTCAGGTAGTGTCCTCGGCTGCACTTCTTCCTCATCAGTGGATAGATCATCATAATCTCCCATGCCATATTCTTCCTTTTTTGTGGCACTAGCTAGCCACTCTGCTGCAGACTCCAATTCTACAGTCTCATTACTGAGTTGTTGCTCAGCTTCCTCTTCTGACAGCTTAACTTCTGCTAGTTCTCCTGCTAGCACATTTCCAGCTTCTTCTAGCTATTCCCTAGGCTGTAATTTCCCTTCATCTGTTGTTTCATGCCTCGACATTACAATCATCTTCAGCTGTTCATATCCCTAGCTGAAATTTCTGAGCGATTCCCCGGAATACTCCTCTCTAAATTTATGCACGACTATCTCTTCATGGTAGTCATCTACTGGATCTGGATTGTTCAACCAATCTTCCAACATCCCCAACTCCATCTCCCATGAAGTGAGTACCTTATCTGCATGCTCTTCTTCTACTGTCAGCTTCAGTGCTGCAGTTGTCTCCCCTTCAGCTTCCTGGTTGAAAATTTTGAGCCATTCTTCTGAATGCTCCTTTTCCTCTACTTGGGTAGCCTCTGATATCTGCTCCAACTTTTTGACAGTCACAGCTGGTTGTATTTCTTCTATTTCTACTTCTGCAACACACATGTTGGCCTCAATTGGGCTAGGTGGCAGGAATACCTCAATTCCTCCAATGATCAAAAAGTGTGTCTGATCCTTCTTCTTTATCAGCTCCTCTAGCTGATCTGAACTCACCTCTGAGTTCATGAGACTTTTACATAGCCTCACCTCTGTTCCCCTTCCCACCTGGAAATCTGGAATTTTCTGCTGCCCTCTTGGTAGTCTATGAGGTCCTCAGATCCATATCCATCAGCACTCCTTGCTGACATGAACTCACTTCCGAGCTCTCGAGACTTTCAAATAGTCTCATCTCCTTTCCCCTACCCACCTAGAAAATTGGGAATTTTCTACTACCCACTTGGCAGTCTATGATATCCCGTGACCTCATCTCATTTCCCTCCTGGAAACCTGAACTTTCTTCACTGCCTACCTGGCAGCTTATGAGATCTTCAGCTGATCTCTTCCCATTGTCCTCTTGGCAACTCAAAAGTTCATTTCTTCCCTCTTGGAAGTTCATGAGATCCTCCAGTGATATTTTCTCCTCATCATCACTGATATTTCTCCTAGCCTCTAGTTCACAAACGTGAACCACTTTCTCCTCTGGTTTGTTGAGGTCTTCAGCATGCCTCAACCATCCTCTCAACGTTCTTCGTTGTCTTCTGGCCAACAATTTATGAATCAACTACTTTTCTTTCCTCCTCTAAGGCCATTCATACACCCATCGTGTCTTTGCATCCTGTTGCATCTGCAGTGCAAGCTCCTCCATCCTCACTCTGATCTCAGTGAGTTCTTATCCATCTCAGCCTTTCTCAGCTGCTGTTGATGGTTCTTCTTCCCATCGCATGCATTTTTATGTTGCTGATGGATCTTCTTTCCACCACGTAGTCTGTCTTCCCTTCTGGAAAACTTGTTGTCTCTCTACAACTGAGAGCTTCCAGCCTTCCCCTACATTCCTCCCGACTATCTCCTTGACTATTGCCTACCTGCAAACAATCACCACAGAGTCTCAATACTCTATCTTCCTCTGATACCAAACTGATATGTACCAGAGTACTCTTTCTCCTCTCGCTTCCTCTGCCTGCAATATACAAATAGATTCAAGCTCTGATACCACTTGATGCAGACCCCCGACCCTCAGGTCGAGATCCACCACAGGATTGTTCCAAATCCACTTTGAGCCGAAACGACTCCTTTGAATCCTGCTGGAACCTTCAGTGAATCCACAGGTCCATTCTCCAAAATATCCACCTCCACGAACATGCACAAGGTGCAACTTTCCACCTGCACACGACCTCCAACACGACTGCGACCTCTTCCCAAAAAAGCGATTTCAGATTTTGGGACTCCGCGAGTCCCGCTGTCGAGAGTCTCTACCTCCTCGCTCCTCCGAAACCTAATATGCCTAAATGGCCTTAACGGTGGTTAGCCCCTAGCCAATTCCTGTTCCATGTGACCACCTTCCTCGTCACCACAACCTACCTCCAAAGGCGTGTCGCTTCACGACTTCGGGACTTTCGATGTCAAGTGTCTGGCTTCTTGTCCCCGGGATTGTTGAAAAGCCGAATCCCGAAATGCTGAAAGATATGGCCACCTCTCCCATGACCACTCATTTCTTTCAGACTTTCACGTTTCAAGCCTTCACAATGCGAGGCTGCCAAAATCCTTGGCCTTTCGTACTCCCGGTATCTGAAATACCGAAGTACCAAAACCGAAATGTTGGTCTTCCGCTCCTTCTGGGATCAACAACTATAAGCCTTTTTTGATCCTATGTCCCAGATCCTTTTAGGATCTCGCAGGTCAAGAATCCTGAATTCTTTCCCTTTTCATTCCTGGTAGCCGAAATGCCAAAATCCTCCTTTCGAGAATTTCCTTGAAATCTCGATCGCTTGCCACATGTCCTCCTATTGGACGGTCATGATCCTTTCGGGATTTCGTGGGTCAAGAGTTCTGAACTCTTACCCTTTGTATCCTCGGTAGACGAAATACCGAGATAACCTTGTGACCGCAGTCTACTTTTCGTGGTTTTGCGATTCGGAGAATCGCGACTCGAGCTGCACCGATCCCTAGTCCTTCAAACTCCCAGTATTCGAACCCCTGGTAGCTCCCGGATCACTGCCACGCATCCTCCTCAAATGGACGGTCCTGATCTCTTCGAGACTTCACGAATTGCGAAGTCGAAAGACTCCTCTGCTCTGCTCTTCGATGCCCAAACCCCGAGATACGAGGATCTCTTGAGACACGTCCTCTGAGATGGACGGTCCTGATGTCTTCGGGACTTCATGAGTTGGGACTTCCTCTGTCTCACGACCCTTACCTCTCGGACTATGAAATCCTGATGCTTTGTTGGTTCAGGACTTTGACGAGCCTCTGCTCATCTCATATGCGATATTAACTCGCGCGCACCTTCTCCCAAATCTGATAACTATCGACAATATACATTGGATCTGATGGTAGATGTAGCTTCTCCCTTGTGCACTCTTCTTCTTGCCTTGGAAGATTTTCCAATTATCAAAGGCCTCGGCCTTTGCCTCCTCTGTGGACCCTGTGAATTTGGTCTCGCCTGCATTCTTAGGACGATGTCCCTCCTGAGCTTTCCAAAATCTTACCCACCAAAGGGTGTCTCAGCCTTTGCGATTCCTTGCAGCTATGGCTCTGTGCACAAAGGCACTTTTCCTCCTGAGCTTGGTCCTCTCTGAAACCTTGAAAGGTTTCTCGACTTCGGCACTCCTTGCAGAGTCTTTGCACACAAAGGTGCTATCTATCCTAAACTTCGAGACTTTAGAATAAGTCCTCTCTCGCTTCTACTCCTGCTTCCTGACGAGCCTTCAGACGACTGTCTATTTGTCAACACTTTAATCAGGTGTTTTCCTGGTGCACTCCTTGCACATGTCTTCATCTTCTTGAGCTTCAACTGCTCAGACCTCTAAGGTCTCTATTCCTTTCTCTCCTTGAAGGGATGGAGAATATGATGCCCTCATGGCAATCTCTTGCTCAAGAAACTCCTTGATGAGCCTGCAAGGTGTTCATCAACCCTGTGAAGGTCCTATTCCTTGGACGCTTCTCTGTTCCAAAACTCAAAGGAGTTATCTTTGTGCACATAGGCACTTGCTCAATGCCCTCCTGGTAGAGCTCTATAGAACCCTCAGTGGTTCTATCTCCTTCTCCTGTGCACTATATGCACCTGCTCAATGCCGCCTTAGCAAAGCTCTACAAAACCTGTAGTGGTTTTGCCTGCCTCTCTGAACTCAAACATAGTTCTCCTTAATGCATCCAGTGCATTTTCTCAATGCCCTCTTGGTAGAGCTTCCACAAAATTCTCAGAAATTATTTTTTCCCTGTGCCTTCCTCTGCACAGCCTCACCTCCAAGGTGTTTAGCAACCTTGAGATTTCTTCCTGAGTCAATGACTTCCTCTGGTGTGCCCTCCTGGCACATCTTTGTCTGAAATTCCGCAAAATTCAGAAGTGCATCTATGCACTGGCTTTCAAAACTCACAACATTCTGTCACACCTTCTTGGCATGAAGCCTCAAAGAACCGCAAACCTGAAGTCAAAGAACTCACAGATAACATAATCTATATGTCCCTGCAAATGCACATCTACAGCATATGAAAACACACAAAGACATTCATTCATAAACATAAAGACACAAAGAAACTCATGCAGGAAATATGCTCTTTATATTAATATGAAATGCTTCCTTTACAATGTGTTTTTGAGCTTAGACTTTGACAGAGTCTCGGATCCTTCTCTCTTCTCTTCTCTACTCTAACTCTCGTAGAGCTCTCCTATATCTCGACTCTACTTACTCAAAACAAGATCAAAAGATATTTTACATGAGGGGGCTCTTCGAGCTCTTCCCTCCATCTCACCTACCCTCATTCAATTACATTGAATTCACAATTAAATGGTTGTCTAGTCTAGATCGGAGCTAGATCCAGCCTTACAACCATTAAAGGCCTCCTTTAACTACAACCCGCTCAAAGGCACGGCTTTGGCTCTACCAACCTTACAAACATTTAATACAAATTTCAAATTCAAAATTTGAAACGAGAGGGTTGCGACTCTCTTCATCCCATTGAATGTGTGCTTTGTTGAGCTGGCTGGTGCGTAGCTGGTATTTGGAGCGATGCTCCTACATCACTCTTATACTACTCTTCATTGTTCATTGGATGGTCTTCATTGTTGATTGGATATAAATCGAATACATGATCTAATTGGAGTACAAGTTCAAAAATATTGATTGCTCTAAATATTGATTCACCCCCCTCTCAGTATTTCCAACACTAACGACTATATTGATCTATGTATTAACACTTGATTGGTCCATGATATCTATTTAAATAGAATGAAGGTTCATTTGCTAAAGATCGTATGTGAGAAGGGGCAGCAGGTGCAGGGGGAGTCATCACAGAATCTAATGGAAACAATATCTTGGACTACTCTTGGAGGCTTGGAAACACCACCAATAACAAAGAAGAAAGTCTGGCCCTTTACATGGGGCTACAAATTGGAACATCCAGAAATATCAATGAATTAATTGTTATTGGAGACACTGAACTAATTCTTAAGTAACTTCTTGGAATCAACAAATTCACAAATCAATCTCCCAATGGTCTCCATTCTAGGATAAATATATTGAAATCACAATTCAGCAAAATCCAATTCTTCCATATTCTTCGTTCCCAAAATCAGGTAGTCTATCAACTCGCAAAATCAACAAAAAACATGGAACAGAGTCAACTCCTCATCAACCAAATTGAATCTCATGTATGGATCAATTAAGATCCTTTAAATGTGGTGATTTCCCCATATTCTCTTGGATCGTTCTCCTTGTATCATCCCCGTCATTCTCATCTCTTCCCTTCCAACACACCCCCTTCCCTCCACCACCCCGTCTCTCTTCTTCGGACCCCACCTTCCTCGTGCTCTAGACATATGGTGCTCCATGCTTAGTGAAGTGTGGTTCCTCTTCCGACCTCATGGCTCCCTTCTAGTACCTTCCCTCCTCTCTCATGTGCCTCATAAATTCACTTCTCCTTCAGCATGTATGCTTCAGATCCCCCCAGTACTCTCTGATTCTCCCTCCCATAGCCATAGCATCATCGTCTATGTTTTTCTTTTCGAGAGAGCATTCTGGTCTATGGGAATACCATATCATATATCTTCTCAAGCCTGCAAATGGTAACTCCTCATCGTATATGTGGATTAATCTTCGTCTTCCCTCAGATACGCATTCACATTGCAGCAAAGAGTTTTATGTTTTTGTGCTTCTTCATCCCCTTTTCATTATGTGGAGTAGATCCATAGCCCATTGTTCCCGTTGTTCATGTGCTAACGAGGAGCCTCGATACAAAATTAGGGATTTGAGATCAGTAGTAAGAAACTTAAGGGAAAGAATGGATTTGCGACTCTAGGAACTCCAAACAGAAAATCAGAAACTTCGGTGCTAGAGCGCAAATCTTCAGAACCAGTTGCATTCACAAGAACGTAGGCATAACAAAGAGCTTTTGATTGTCCTCCGTGGGGTTAACAGAAACACCAGGAATATCAACCTTCTTAGTCAAAAACTAGTAAATCCCCTAGGTCATCCCCAACATCCTACAAATTCAATTGCGTCAATTGATTCAAGGCTTCCTTCACCCTTCCATTCAGAAGTTGCCAATGAACAAAATCAGGTTCCTCAATATCCAGCACTGGCTCCAACAATGCACAACCCAGAAGAATGAATTCCACCTCCAACATCAATTCAAGCAAATATCCAGGAATATTTAGAAGCATCTCACATTTCCTAACCAAGTTTCTATAGATGGTTAACATTTTTTTGTTTATTTTGTCTTCCTATGTAGCGCTTTTTTTTGTTTATTTTGTCTTCCTATGTAGCGCTTTTTACATGGCAGATCAATAGTTCTTTTTGGACCATTTTTAATTCCTCCATTAGATTGCAACAGTTTTCTCCAAAAGCTCTTTGGACACAGTCCAAATAACTGCTATATTTTTTCCTCTATGTAATGTGCTTCAACAAAAAATCTTTTTTAATATAAATCTCCAACTGTTCTTGTTAAAAAAAAACAAATTGAATGTGAGAAACTATTATGTACAACATTTTTCTTTTGCATTAATAATGATTGTGTGGCATTGATTGGGGTCATGGATTGTTTCCCTCTTTGAGGTTTTTAACCACATAAGACATTCATGTATTGATATTTGAATTATTTTTATGAGCAGTTTCTTAAGGTGTTCCTCCTATTTGGAAATACCATGTTCATCACATTCCCATTTTTTATTAAGATTCCAAACCTGTGTAGTTGTATGCATCAAAAGTGTCAGGTCGAAATGGTAGAAAAGATAACTCCACACTTGATGATATTCCATTGGTATGATAGGTGAATATATACATGAGTAAATGAATCTTGGTCTTCCCTAATGGGTGACCGTTCCTATCACCTATGACTCTTCATATTTACATTACAATTACAAGTAATGTAACAAAAAAGGATTACATGTCCAACATCCCCCCCTTAATTCGAAAGGTTGTGTGTGAGTCCAAGCATCATCATGAACTTCTCAAATTTTTCTCTTCCAATCACTTTGGTGAATCTGTCAACAATTTTCTCATTTGCAGAATAATGTCTCAAGTGAATTTTCTTAGCCTCTACATGATATCGAGTCAGGTGATACTTTTTGTTGATGTGCTTTGCTTGATCATGGAATCTAGGATTCTTGTCCAAATTGATTGCAAAAGTATTGTCAACTAGAAAAGGAATATAATTCACTTGTTTCAAATTCATTAGAATTATATTCTCTTCCATTATTAGTGCAAAGAGAGCCAATACCAGATTGAGCTTCATTTTGAATCCATACATGAAATTTTTTTAAAGTTTCAAAAGCATGTGATTTGTCTTTCAACAAGTACATTGAACACATCCTCGAGTAATCATCAATAAAATTTTGTTTCCATTTACAAAAGGAACACGCATAGGGCCACACAAATCATAATGAATCAGTTCAAGTTTTCTACATGTTCTGGAAGACGAATCATGAAAGGGTTGTTTGTTGTGTTTTCCAAGGATGCAAGCATCACATTGTTTTAACTTTATAGGAATAGTAGGCATACCAAAACACCATAATTTCTCAACAAGCAAAGACTGTCATAATTAATATGGTCAAATCTAACATGCCACAAAATACTAGATGGAATTGTACCTAAGTCATGATGAGCTGGGTATGCAACAATGTGGGTATGGGTAGATGTCCCATTCAGCTTCAATAGTATTCCATCTTCCATTCTGGTCATGAAAACCATGTTGTCAGAATCCTTCCTTATCTCAACTTTTCCACCAAACATATGAACAAGGTGGTCCTTTTTCGGATGTGCACAAGGGACAACTAGCTTCTTTATAGCTCACGAAGATAGAGTACATTGTGCAAAAGAAAATATGGGATTCTAGGAAACTCAATCTTGATGGTTCTCATTCCCGAAGGTTTGAGGCTTGATCTATATGCAAAGTACACTACGCCATCCACATTTCCATCAAAGTCTTCGAAGAAATCTCTTTGAAATGTCATGTGAGAGGTCACGCCTATGTGAAGAAGCCATGCATCTCCCCAAGAAGCAATTGAAGTACTAAATAAATCTTCAGTTACTCCTATATTTCAATAGGAAACAACATAATGAACATGTCATTTACCTTCCATTGATTTTAAATTTTTACCTATGTCTTCTTTAATCTTCTCCCATGGAACTTTGCAATCAATCGCTTCATGTGACCCATTCACCGTGCAACTGGTACAATGAAGGTTGGATTTTTCTAGGGATTATGCCAACCCCCTCTTGCTATGAAATTCTTCTTCTTCTTTCTGCGTCCTCTCACACTTCCTCCATGTTTTCCAGAACTGGTGCTACCAAATGGAGTAGATGTGACACAACTGCATCTGCCACCATGAATTTGCATAGTACATTTCTCTTATATGAAGTTGGGGATCTTCTTTTTATATCCCCATTAAGTTGGGGATCTTCTTTTTATGTCCCTTGATCCTTGAAAGACAGAACTCAAGTTTTCACTCATGTTTGCAGCAGAAGTACACTATACAAAATGAAAATTCTAATGTTCAACCATTACCCTCAAGTTGGTTACGTGGACATTAATTCCACCCACACAAAACCCAAAACGTGCTTTGGATCATAAAAGGAATAGTTATGAAACCATAACCAAATCAACTCTATAGAATACGTGATCAAATAACCAAGCAACTAATGAAATCCTTACCATGATTGTGTTGAGATCTAGGGTTTAACAATGAAAGGCGAGTGAGAATGGGCAACTAGCTAGTGTGAGAATATACAGCGAAATCAACTCGCGATCTATCCAGAAATTATGTCAGAAAGAGTGGTCTACTCAACGATAAAGATCAATACACCTCGACGTGCTAGAGGATGATACACCTCGGGCCAAGGAAAAATGTGGTAGATATTAGCACCATGAGGGTGTTAGGAGCATGAGAAGGGTGTAACTTTGTCGTTCCATGCACAATCGAGGGGATGAAACGTCAACAAGTCGAATTCATTTTGACAGTATTAGCGTTTGATGGTCGTTGGTTATATAACAAGAACAATGGCATTGTCACAGACTTCCCAATAGTGTGTATGCGGAGCAACAATCGACGGGCGACCATGCATGAGGAAGAATTAAACTTCCAATTCGATGGGCGACGGGCGTGCATCCCAAATCGACTTTCTTGCGTTCTAGTTAATCCTAGCAGTCGGCGGGCTTAGAACATTCGCGCGTTTGGGTTTCCAGGTTCGATAATGGATGAGAGAAGGTGTGTTAGGGTTGGAAAAAATATGGCATATGCTACAGGATTCGTTGAGGGCAATATGAGAGATACTAGTGAGCTCTGGTCATGGGAGATAGGTCGATCTGATGCAAAACATAAGAGGTCTAGAGAGATACCGGCGTGAGAAGTATACAACCCGCCAAAGGTCGACACATAGGCCATGCTAGGAATCTAACATACACAGGACAATTTTAGTCATAGAGAATCGGTCAGAAAATATGGAAGATCGACCAGAAAATCAGACGGCCAAGGCGAAATGCCAAGAAATACTTATGGATTTAACGCATGGGAGAAACGATAACTCCACACTTGATGATATTGCATTGGTATGATATCTGAACATATACATGAGTAAATGACTTGATACAACTGTCAGGTCAGGATGGAAGAAATGATAACTCTACACTTGATGATATTGTATTGGTATGATATCTGAATATATACATGAGTTAGGTCAGGATGGAAGAAATGATAACTCTACACTTGATGATATTGCATTGGTATGATATCTGAGTAAATGACTTGATACAACTAGTAATATATACATATACATGAGTAAATGACTTGATACAACTGTCAGGTCAGGATGGAAGAAATGATAACTCTACACTTGATGATATTGTATTGGTATGATATCTGAATATATACATGAGTCAGGTCAGGATGGAAGAAATGATAACTCTACACTTGATGATATTGCATTGGTATGATATCTGAATATATACACGAGTAAATGACTCTTGGTCTTCCCAAACTACATGAGTTAGGTTAGGATGGAAGAAATGATAACTTTATACTTGATGATATTGCATTGGTATGATATGTGAATATATATATGAGTAAATGACTCTTGGTCTTCTCAAACTGGTGACCGTTCCTATCACCTAAGACTTTTCATATTTATTCATATTTACATTACAATTACAAGTAACCTAACCACAAAGGATTATGTGTCCAACAAAAATATTTTGGGGTTTTGATATTTCTGTGAAGTTTTGGGCTAAGCAAGCTATTACATTATGTTAAGAGTGTTACTTTTTTCTTCTCCCAATATATGATTTTTTTTCAAATCTAAATGTATAAAGTTTCATTATGTTTTTTATTTATTTTTAGTATTATGTTAATATTTCAGTATTTTTGTTTATATTCCTTATTTAATATAATTTATGTCATTTGTATTCTATTTGTTGTGCATTTTGGATGATCTCATCAAATAAAAAAAATGAGTGGAAAGTGTTTTATTTTCTATGTGTTCTCTTTTCTCATATTCCGTGCAGGCTAACTAAGATTTAACCTCATTGTTTGAGTTTTGAAATTATTTTTTTCAAATTTTTATTTTTATTTTTTGTGTCTTTGTGTTGAAATGAGAAAAAAAAACTCCTCATTCATAACATTTTTTTTATATATTTTGCATTAGCTCATTTGGTTGAAAGTTACTTTATTAAATAAGAGTCTTGAGTTCAATTCCTTATTTTCATTAAGTTATTTTTTGGAAAAGTTCATGCAACTTTAAGTTATCAAATAACTTTATTGTAAACTGAACTTCACTTAAATTTTAAAAGTGAATCATGAAAAAGTAACTCTAATGTTTTTTTTTTTCAAATTACTTTTTGCATAGAACTTTAATTTATAAAGTAACTTCATTACTGAATTTTATTTTACTTGGTGACCTCATTGTGCATCCATCACCACATGGGTCAACCTCTATGTACCATGTGGCACCTTGGTTACATTTTATGATTTTTCATAAAAATGACATAACTTTTACATTTGAAGTCCCTTTTCATTGTGTTATTTTAAACTATCTATTTTTAAAGATTTTTCCATCAATATAGTCAACTTCTACTTTTAAAGCCATATTACATACATATTTTAGTATGGCTACTCCAAGTGATGTTTTTCTTACCAGTACCAACTATTTGTCATAGAAATCTTGTATGGAGGATGTACTAAGAACTAAATGACTTTATTATATTTCCTTGAAAAAAAAAATCCCTAACTGATACCAGAAAGAAAACCAAATGGGATAATAAAAATGATGAAGAACATGGATTCTCATAATTTCCATCTCAACATAATGAGATTTAAGCCCACCAGCTTGAAAAACAATCAATTTATTTAAATACCAATGATTTATCTTGCATTAAATATTATCTATATAATTTCAAGACACTCAAACTTTTACTTCAAGACTATAAAATAGAAATGAAGGATGACCGATATATATATATGTGTGTGTGTGTGTGTGTGTGTGTGTGTGTGTGTGTGTGTGTGTGTGTGTGTTATTCTTCCAAATATTGGTATTGCATATTATGTTTTTGTATATATTTTTCACTCCATTAGAGAATCTCTATGCGATACTTACAAAACTCCCTCTCTTGAATATTTTTGTGATTCTTTGATTAGAGAGCAAAATAAGCTCTTGCATCTTGGAATGATTATCATTGTAGGTACATCTAAAAAAACGTTATTGGCTGAAAAGAAGGATAAATCTAAGCATTTAAAGAAAGAACATCCTCACAACAACAAGAAAAATAAGGGTCCCAAACCCTCTCAACCAACTTCTACTCTAAATGGTGACAAAGGACCAAAATAAAAAAGTAAGAGGACTCACAGACATTGAAATTTTTGTGGGTGAGATGGTGATATAGAGTCTAAATGTTTTTAAAATATGGAGGATTTAGAAGTAGAAATGAAGAATCACAACATCAATATTGAATCTTCCTCTTCAAACCTTTCTTCTCATGGAAATGCACTTTCTTCTTCTAGTTTTTCTTTCAATGCAACATATACTTTCTCTTCTAATGAGTGGCTTATTGACTATAGATAATATCATCATATATCTAAGCATAAATACATTTTTTATACTCTTAATAAATGTAACACCAAACAAATTTTGGTTGGTGATGATAGATATCTTGGTGTTGTAGAGTATGGAACAATTTAGCTAGATGATGGCCATTTTAATGATGTATTATGTGTTTCAATTCTCTCCTACAATATATATCAATATATCAAATCACTCATTTAGGTGTAGGTAAAACAACAAATTTCTCACCTCACCAAGTTGTAATCAAGGATTTAAAAGATCCTAAGCTTGTCCTAGCAATTGGAATTGTTGATGATATTATTAAGTTGTACGAATTTGACAACTTTGGGTCATCACTTTTCCATCATTTTTTATTGCTCATAATGATAACTTGATCAAAATTTGGCATGAGTAGTTTGGTCATCTAAACTATCGTTCATTGCAACAACTACGCAATCAAAATATAGTGATTGGTCTTAATCTCATTTCTTACAGAAATATTATTTGTGTTGGATCAATTCTCAACAAACGTCATTGGGATAGTTTCAAAAACTTACCTTTTTTTATGCCTCAACCCTCTTGCATCATGTTCATAGTGATTTGTGTGTTCTTCTTCTGTCTCCTTCCTTCTTTGGGTGAAATTTTTCTTCAACTTTCATTGATGACTTCTCCATATCCACTTGGGTTTATTTCTTGAAACTTAAGAGTAAATTTTGTTACATGTTTGTGGCCTACAAGGACCTTGTAGAAAAACACTATGAACATCAAATACATAGGTTAATAATAGATAAGGAAGGTGAATATGTTAACAACAAATTTACCACTTACTGCATTGCATAGGGCATTCGGATGCACATATTGTTCCATATACACCATAGAAAAATGTTGTTGAGAGAAAGAATCACATGTTAAAGGAAATGGAAAATTGTATGATCCAATCTAAGGGATCAAGTCTTCATTATAAGGCGGGAGCCATTAATTTTGTCAATTATATATTACATCACATTTCCAAAAAGGATTTAAAAAATATAACACCAAAATAAGCATGGAGTAAAATTAAACCATATGTATTCCACTTCCATGTGTTTGCTAGTAAAGCATGGGCTCAAATTCTTAATGAGAAGAGGAAAGCATTACAGCCTAAAAGTGAGAAGTTCATATTTGTTAGATATTTTGAAGATGTCAAAGGTTAAATATACTTCTTCAACCTCATTCTAGTGAAATTATTATTATGAGAGATGTTAAGTTTCATGAAAATATATTGTCTTACAAGCCTATTCCGACGTTTGTGCCATCTTCAACACTTGTGCTATCTTGTTTTCCCAACTTTTTTGTTAGTGATCATATTCCAATATCTCCTTCAAATGATGATAGTGAGGATTAAAATCCACCTCTAACTACTCACCTTCTTCCAATTGGGTCCATTGAACATGAACTTGCACTAGCACCATCGCTTCCCAAATGGGCCTATGAAACATGCAAAATAGCTAGTGATCTTGTCGATGATCCGACAAATCACTATTGAAAATTTTTACAGTTCTAGAGAGCATCCTCTCTTTTGGCTCAAGTTTTCGAGAATCGTGATCCAAAAACATTTCTAGAATATTTTGGCCATTCCGATTAGGACATAGAAATGAATGAAGAATATTTTTCCTTAATGGTGAATTATACTTGGGAAATTATACCTCTTATGAAAGGAAGAAAAATTTTCAAATGTAAATGGGTGTATAGAAATAACTATGTGTCCAATGGAAGTGTTGAAATACATAATTCCCAGTCAGTTTCCAAAGGATTATCTCAAGTTGAAGGGATTGAATATAATGAAACCCTTATACATGTAGCCAAAATTAATTCCATCTACCTTATTCTATCCCTTGCCACCTCACATAAATGTGAAGTCCACCATATGGATGATAAATCCACATTTTTTCATGGTGATTTTCAAGACGAAATATACATGGAACAACCTCCTAGATATGATCATAATGAATCCAACCTTGTTTTCCACCTTAAGAAATCTCTCTATGGTAATAAGAAAGATCATCAATCTTGGTGTGCTAAAATGGATAGATTTCCTCTTGGCATCAACTTTTCTAGATGTCATTTTGACCCTAATGTCTATACAAATGCAGTAGAAAAGCATCTCATAATACTTTTTCTTTATGTTTATTCCCTTATCCTCACTAGTAGTGACCCCAAACTTTTAAACCATGTGAAATACAACCTTAAGAAGAAATTTGAAATGAAAAACTTAGGTTATTTTCCTTGTTTCCTTGGCCTCCAAGTATTCCAAACAGAGGAAGGAATTTCACTTTTGTTGTATAAATATGCATTTAATATTCTTGACTTATTTCACATGGAAGATTGTAAAACAACCCCATCTCCCTTTCAATCTAGAGTCAAACTTGTTTCCACCTATACTACACTCAAAGTAGATGTTACTTTATAATGTTAGTTAGTCGGTAGCCTTTTATATTATATTCGTACCCATCCTAATATTTCCTTTGGTATTATTCTTGTTTCCTAGTATATGAAAACACCCCACAAGAGCCATTGGAAAGAAGAAAAATAGATACTTTGCTATATGTGAGGTACAATTCAGATTGGGATGGATTACAATTTAGGGGGGGCTCCCTTTTTAGTTGGTTTCATTGATTCCAATTGGGCTAGTGACCCTAATGATCATAAGTCTAATGTAGGATATGTTTTCAATATTGGTTCTTCACCTATCACACATGAGCTTGTAAGAAACAAAACGTTCTTTCTCTTTCTTCAGTAGAAGTAGAGTAATGAGCATTGGTTAATGAAATTCAAGAATCCTTCTAGATTTAATAGATCCTTTTAGAGTTTGGATTCCAACAATATCCTTTGATCACCCTCTACTGTAATAATCATATTACCATCAATCTCACCAAAGATCATATTCAACATCAACACAACAAACACATTAAGATACACATGCACTTTGCCAAAAAAATTGTAGGGTATTTTTTAAGGATTCATATTTAATACCTAAGAATAGTATTCTAGGAATCTATTTTGGATCGAAAAAATCATACATATAGATATGTAGGTGAGTATCATTAAAATGTCATATAACATACTATTAAAAATTGTAAATTTTGGTGAATATTATATCATATCAATTACTTGTCCCAACGATGGATCTGGTTTGCGATCAGAAAGGTTGACAATATAAAAATGGTCATTATGTATTTTTCGAGTATTTCTGATAACCATTCTCACCACAAAAATCTCAAAACTCTAACTATCTATTTTTTCATACTTTATGTAAAATGTAGGTGAATTTTTAAAGGGAAAATGACCAATTGGTATATATATATATATATATATATATATATATATAACCAATTAGAGGAAATTCACCCTCGGAAAACACTATTTCAGAAATCTTATTCAAGATCACACTCTTGAAGTTCTCTTTCTCCCAATAGATGATCAAGTTGCAAACATTTTCACAAAATCTCTTGTAGAAGCAAATTCTTCCAAATTTCGATCCATGTTAGGAATTAAAGAATTTGTCATTAAGGGGGGATAGGATATAATACCTCCTTCCGTATCCTAGTGTATCAACTTTGTAAATCCTTCAATCCTATCCCAAGTTGTTGTTAAGGGGGTGTTAGAATATTTAGAAACTTAGGAGTCAAGTAAGGTCAACTTTGTTTAATCTATCATTTTGTAAAGTGTGTTTCTTTAGTATGAATTAGTATATATTTGTAATTATGTAATCTGATAGTCACAATATATTATAGACATGAAGTGATATGATGACTCATATTCTCCTCGATATTAACAAATATATTGATCCATGGCTTAACACTAGATTGGCCCATGATCTGTATTTAAAGAGAATGGAGGTTCATTTGTTGAAGATTGAATGTGAGAAACTCTTATATACAACATTTTTATTTTACATTAATATATCGCCTTAAGTTTTCACATTGGCTAAGGCCATGGATTGTTTCCCTCTTTGAGTTTTTTAACCACATAAAACATTAGTGTATTGATGTTTGACTTTTTTTTGTGAGTGATAGCTTAAGGTGTTCTTTATATGTGGAAATACCCTATTTTTTCGAACAAATGAGACTTGGGATTTTGATCATGGGATGGGATGAGAGAAAGATTTGAGATTTACTTAATTCGAAAGAGTGAGCTCTCCCTAATTCATCAAAGAATCTAAGTCTACGACTACATCTGCCACATATCTGAGATGACAGTTTACATGGAAATGCATAAAAAATGTGTGTGTAGGGAGTGCAATGCAAACTTTAAACATTTAACCACTACATTAGGGTGCCCCCATGGTCTCCTTAGGGGTTAGATTCCCTCACAATAATTGAACCTTAGTCATTGGTGAAAAAATCTGCATTCTACATTGATGGATCCAATACCTAAATTGGGCTAAATTTTTTCCATGTTCACTTAGTAGGGAAAATTAAGGATTCATACTTGTCTTAAAGTGTAAAACACACAAATATTAATAATTCTTAAAATGCCAACTATAGCATCTTGGTTATATTTTTGTAAAATTATTTAAATTTTGTAAGGATTTTATATAGTTTCTAGAAGATCTTGGTGACTTTTTGAATACAATATTTTTTTCTATAGAATTTGGGTTGCTCATTTTTGAGGAAAAAAGGAATTTGAAATAGTCAAATGGAAAAATTTAGCCCCTAAAATGTTTTGATGATTGTGGAGCATGTAGATAATCAATATGCTTCCCTCTTCCTCCACAAATATATGGAAGGAGATATCCTCTTCCTCCACAAATATATGGAAGGAGATATTTTGATAATTGTTGAGTATGTAGATAATCACAATGCCTCCCTCTTTCTCCAAAAATTCATGATGAGAACATATTATTGTTGAGTAATGTTGTTTAAATTTATGTGAATTTTAACAATAATTGTATATTTATAAATATATGTGTAATATTGTTTTTTTAATGGGGGGTCCTTTCTTTTTGGTTTATTTGGATGGAGAGTGGTTTAATGGTTATCCAATTATCCACTTTTACAAAAAAAACTCTATTTTGAAAAAATCTATTCAAACCACTTGAGTGAATTAATTAGGCTAGATTTACAATATGGTTGATTGCAAATATCCTTACATACTAGATAGGTATAAAACACTTTCTCCATGTGATTCAAATTCAATGTCACCAAAGATAGCAAAGCACATGATCTTCAATTCCAATTTCCCTACTAACATGATGATGAACTTCTACTTCAATCTCTAAGTCCTTGATCTTATGACACCAAATATAGCACAATTATCTTACCTCATCTTACCAACTTCCTTCTTACATACTTCTACATACCATGATTCATGTCTCTCCTTCACTAGTTTTGGGAGTACACTAATATGTACATTAAACATAGCCCCATGGGTTAACTCAATCAATTGAACCATCCACTCAAGGTAGGTTGTTGACAAGGTGATCATAAGTCACAAGTTCAAATCTAATTGAGTCCCTCAAACTACCAACCGCTATTGGGGTTAGCAAATGAGTTACCCTCAATCTCGATATTTAAAAGAAGAGGAGAGATTGTGGTGTTTTTCTTGGGAAGAAAAACCCCATTAAGCTAGCTCACTTGGTTCAAAGACATTGTTTCAAGGTGAAGTCCTTAGTGAGATATCCAATTTTAATCCAGCAAAAGTTCAACAAAAGTTCAAGCCACCCTGTAAAACATATAAAACCTAGTCATGATCCACTCTCCAATTATTATGAAGAAAAAAAGAAAAAACCCACAAAATTCTCATTCATTCATATATATATATATATATATATATATATATAACAATTACCCATGAAATGTAGATCAGTTGGTTTGTGTGAGGTTTAGTCCCCATCAAATCACTATTTTAAATCTCATCCAACATTAAAAACATTGAAGCTAAACCCACTCATTCATTCATTCATTCATTCATTCATTCATTCATTCATATATATATATATATATATATATATATATATATATATAACTTAACATCATATTATATTTATATTTATGACTAATAAAGATATTAATTAATATTATTTATTTAACATGCTAGAGTTTATTCT
>ML783938.1:149245-175023 GCA_009831015.1 Picea engelmannii | reverse complement strand
TGCTTTTTTACTATCCAAGTTATTCCTTTAAAAATATTACTCTAATCTCTGCTTCCTCTATCTTTTATATATGTATATACTAATTGAGTATCCCATCCAATCCAGTTGAGCTCTCAATTTCTGCGCGCTCATCCATTGTTGACAGGATTCGATAGCTTCAACCTACTTTTTGTGCAGCCGCCAAGACCAGAGAGATGGTGATGACGAGAAATTCAGTAGCTCTGTTGGGTCTATTTTCAATATTTATTGTGAGTTTCATCTTTACAGTGGCGAGAGAGCTGATAAAAGGCCAAGAGAGAGAGATGAGAAAGTTGATAGAAGATCTGTCCTTTATAGCTGCCCATCCTCTGCAGGTTGGCATGATGATGATCCTTCTGATCATTTTGTTCTCTTTTAAAATGAAATGGGCAGCAACTTTGTTATGTATATTTTCTATTATTTCCATTTCTTTCTATGAAAAAATGGGCGAGTTAATGGGCGAGTTAAGAGAGACCGTGTCTTATATTGCTGAACATCCAGGATTGTTTATGATGTTAATCGTGATTAAGTTCATTGTGTTCCTTTGGTTCATTTCTGATATGCGAAAAAGGATATCTGAACCGCCTTCTATTTCTGATATGAGGAGAAGGTTGTCTAGATCTTCTTCTATTTCTGATATGCGGAAGAGGATATCTAGATCTCCTTCTATTTCTGATTTGCGGAGAAGGATATCTAAATCTTCTTCTATCTCTGTCGAATAAGAGCAATGTTTCATATGGATAATTTACAGAAGGGCAGATGATAGATATCGTGGAACCTTGAGAGATTCAGTCAACTAAATATTATGGAAACAGAAGTGTATGATATGGCGAGTAAGAACAATGTTTCATATGGGTAATTTACAGAAGGGCAGATGATAGATATCGTGGAACCTTGAGAGATTCAGTCAACTAAATATTATGGAAACAGAAGTGTATGATATGGCGAGTAAGAGCAATGTTTCATATGGGTAATTTACAGAAGGGCAGATGATAAATATCGTGGAACCTTGAGAGATTCAGTCAACTAAATATTATGGAAACAGAAGTGTATGATATGAGAACTGCAGTGAAACTTTGATCAATATAGATGAGATCGACATCGACTCACAGAAGTTTCTTCACTTTGTTGGGAGGAAAACCATCATAGAACATGCTTCTAATACCATATGTTCAACCTATATGAAGCGTCTCTGTGCTTCACCTATGTGTATATTTATATATTCCTTATTTAATAAAGTTTATATTTTTTTAGTAATTTATTGAAAATAGATGATTGATATCAATATTGAAAACTTGAAATTATACAATTTGTATTTATAAAAAATTTACTTTTATTGTGTAATTGGTATCATGTTATGGGTTAAAAATGAAGAATTGAAAAAATGGTGACTAGAAATATCCTTAAGCATAAGAAATATGGTTATTGATTATTTAGTTTGAATAAATATTATTATAATGTAATCTTCATAAGCTTGAAAAAAAAATTGAAAACACAAACAGTAAAACATATTTTTGAACATTTTAAAATGGTATCAAACTTATAAGTATCGATTGAATAATTTGAATCAATATTATTAGTTCCTCCTTAGAGGGATTATAGCTAATCGATAATTAGTTGATTTTATATTAGTTTGTGGTTTCACTACAAAATTTTGCATACTTTTTAATATTGGACCTACAAAACTAAAAGCATTATTTTTTATATAATAAAAAAACCCATATATATCATGATCTGATTGGATGATAGATTTGAGGTCTTATTGCAAGCTTCTTTATTCCCAATAAATTATATGTTTCCATATCCAAAGTTTTATCATGTATGGTAAGGTACATTTTTTTATTTGTACTATTCATATTGAAATGTTTAGATATCCAAAGTTTATAGTGATCGTCCTTGACTTTATATTAGTTTTTTGTTTGACTACAAATTTTTACATAATTTCTATTGTTCGAACTAAAAACATTATTTATTTATTTATTATAAAAAAACTCATATATATCATGATCTTGTTGGATAATAGATTCAAGGTCTTACTGCGAGGTTATTATTATTATTATTAATAATGTATTTGTGCTATTATTATTAGTCTTTTGTATTTGCATTGAAATGTTTGCATACCGAAGGTTTAGATCATTGACGCTTTTTTTGAGGTGCTTGAATAGGCCTGACAACTTAAATTTTTACATGGTGCGAGGTCCTGAAACAGGCCTAACAGCTTAAATGTTTGCATACTGTGAGACCCTTAGACAACGTGACAACCTTAAATGTTTATCTAAATAGGCTTCTCAGAGTATATTTTTCCTCGAAATTTTTCATACAATGTTGCAGTGAATTTGGACAATATTGTTGTCCACTGCCAGTTGAATAGGAATTGTATGTTTCATGCTTCTTCTAGGATTAGAATACAATTTCATCATCATTGAAGCTATATACATTGTTTACTGGTTCAGTGGGTGCTTATTCTTCGTTGTTTCATCGGTTGTTGTTTGTTGTTGTTTGGTTCACAATTCGACCTACGCTTCTGCCTTTCATCGTTTCAAAGTAAATTTCCATGCCATAATTTCATTTTATATTCCTTCTTTGTTGTTCAGTGTTTGCAGTTTACAAGTACGAATGTTTTTTTATTTTTATTGGCATGCTCGTCATATGTTTTCGCTTCCTTCTGTGCTTTAGCTGCAGTTTGGTAATCGTTGGAGATACATATGTTGTTTACTGGTTCGGTGGTTGTTATTTGTTCGCTGGTTCGTTGGTTCGTCGATTGTTAGTTGTTGTTGTTTGGATCAAGTTTACGATTTTGGGGCCCTGGAGCTGCAGTTGGGTCTATTCGTGCTTTCTCGCTAGTTTGGTGCTTGTTGTTTTCTTTTGTTTACTTCGGCTTTGCAGGGTTGGAGTCCTATGCCGACCGTTGGAGTTGTTTTGTTTTTTGGGGGGCGCTTTACAGTGTTCAAACTGTTCACCCACGAGTGGACCTACGGTTGTGTTATTTCCCGTGTCTGGCAAAGTCGAGATCTCGCACCTGTTCCTTGGACGTCTATTCTGCAGTAAAATTTTGTTGATACTTCAGTGTTGACATGACATAAAATAGTGGCATAAGAAATAATTGGACAACTACATGTGCAATTGCAATATCCGTTGTTTTTTTGTTAAAATGAAACATGTGCATACCGCACTTATTAACCATATATGGTGGAATGTGCCCATATCACAATACATGTTCTTTATCCTCTACATAGGCTGGTGTGACCACGATACAATTTGTCTTGTACTTGAGATATGATATGTACACCAAAGATATTGCAAAATTATATTTCCATGTATGGAATCATATCTGGATACTTTGTCAAAGAAAACCAAAATCGTTTGGCTATGGCCATGCAATTTCTTAATATTTTGTGTCTTGTAATATATATTGGGTAGGGAAAAACTTTATATATTTACAACCATGGATGGAAAAAAGAAAAGGTTCATGTTTCTGCCTATCTTTTATTCTATTTGTTGATTCTCATTTATTGTATGTACATATTACTTGTTCTTCGGTGCATATCAACTTCCATTCATGTTCATTGTATTTTTGTGTGTTCCCACATTCAAACAAACAGAATAGATGGATAAAATGATGGGTTCTTCATTGTAGCGGTGGAATATGAGATAAAAAGGTACATGCTTGTACTATTATTTCATATTTCATTATTTTGTATTTCATTTGTTATATGTATATGTGTTCACCTAGTTTATTGTATGTAGATATTGTGTGACTTCCTACATAATAACTTATCTTCATTACATGTCTTCCTTCATACGACCTTCCTTCATGTCCATTGTATTTTTCCTGCATTTCTACATTTAAACAAACAGAATGGATGGAGAGGACGATGGACTCTTTGGCACGAATGTAGATGAGGAGTTGCAAAGCTGCATACCTGTGCTCTTATTTCATATTCTAGTGTTGAGTATTTCATTTATTGTCTATGTATTTGTTGTACTTGTTCTACTTCTTTGCACCTTTTTTATGTATGTATATACTACATATATTTATTCGTATTCTCATGTGAATCATATTCTGTTTGTTGTTACATTGAAATAAATAGAACTGCATTTCTTTATTTTACATGTCTTTCTTCATACGAATTTGCCTTCATGTCCATTGTATATTCGGCGTTGCTACCTTAGAAGAAGCAGATTGGTTGGATAGGAAGATGAATTATTTTATGCAATAGCAAAGAACTCTGTTGTACAATCTTTGAAAAGGTATACCAACTGTGCTAGTAAATTAAATATACAAAGTGAGTAGGGGCATATAATATTAGAATAGAAAACGATGATTTGGCAACAATGGGCCTTTGTGCCCTCCCCATTTCTACTTTTTCTATTTTCTATTATCCCTTTTTCTTTATAATTGCTATACTTAGTTGTCTTTCCGAAAATGCATTGGTGCACAGGTTGGTGGACTCACGGGTTCACATTTATGGTCACGCTTCTACCTTATTCCATACATACCCACTTTGTTGATTGCGGGTGCCAGGTTGGTGGGTTCAATATTGCGCCTCTGGATTTCGAGGTTCCACAATATACGGATTGGTCATCATGCCCCACCATCACGCCCTATTTACTATTACACATTTTTTCAATCAAAAAATCTGAGGCATACAATTTAACCATTGGGTCCTCATGTTTCATGAGTATCCCTTGACACCATATTTCGTATTTCATCTCCTTCCACCCTGCATGTGACATTAAGAACAATTATGGACAATATACAATGCATATGCTTGTTTAGTCCTTCTGATGTTCATATACACATGCTTGCATCAGAAAACATTGGACTAGTGACATGGCCATGAGCAGTCAGTCATCCCAGACATTAACAGACTGACAAGTCCAAAGGTAAATATGCATGCATTTTGTTCCTAGTATGTTTACCAAACAAATATCCTCAACTACTTATTCATCTATGGCATGGTGAATATGATGATGTCATCTGCAATACATACTTTGTAGTTCACAATAAGTATCAACAAGTAGAAGCGAGACATCGAACATAGCACAGGTTCCACAAACTAAGAGGTCTGGTTGCAAAATTATGGCTCCATAGTTCATCCAAGTTGTGCGTCTACTTGTAAATTTATTCCAGGAAAAAAAGAAAACAAAAAAACTAATGCACACTACTATTCACTTTACTTTTCCTGTTCAAAAATTGTCACTAGGTCTAAACTTGTAACACCCAAAATACTATCAATATAGGTATTAAACAAACATCGAACTGGACAAGTGTTCATCGGGGACATAATGGTCGTCTATAGCACCTACTTAGACAAGGAAAACAAAACTAGATCCATTATGCGTGCTGACATGACAGACAAGGAGGCCATGATGACAGTCACACTGACTATTCCTACACAACTTGTCCAGAAACATGCAGAAAAGATATTTCCAGGTAATGGGATATCCATTACAAATTTTAATATATTGCCCAAAACATTATATGACTGTGGTGATTGTGATCGGATTATTTTTCTCAATGAAACAAGTATTGTAGAAAAAAATCTCGCTATTTGTTCAGAATATTGTTTCATCCCAGATGCAACTATCAGCCAACTTGCACAGAGCAACGACATTTACCCAATCATAACCATTGGCGCAGTTGTCACACTAGCGAGAAAACTTGGCTCGCAACACATTATCCATATAAAATATGGAGATTCAGATAGCGACAAGGCAATGGTATCATTCTCCATATCCAGTTTTGTCCTTTACTTCCGCATGTCCATGTATCTCGGTTAAGTTACACAAATATTGCACTGCTGCAATTGTTCGAAACCTATTCAAATTTGTTTTCGTCAATGGAACAACAATTGCATAAAGGGAAATTTCCACTTATGCTCTTCAAAAATATAACAAAGAAAAGGGATGTTAGAGAAAGGATCTTTCGCAAAACCCAAACAACATTTGTAACAGAACTGCGAGCAGACATAGTACAAGATCTGAAAAAACTAACTATCTCTACAACTGTTGTGCTTATACATCTACATATTCATCCTCACTTTGCTCATACAAATAGCCTTCACCAAATTTCTACGGTTTTTTATTTTTTTTATTTTTTGAGGGTGCAATTGTATATTATATTGTTCAATATATTAATTCCTATGCTCAAGTTTCCAGGTTGAAGGTGTTTTGGTTGCAGCGAATGCGTAGTCGACCCCCTTTAAGCTTGTATGTGAGAAATTCAACTCTCATGCTTCTTCTTCTGCTTTGATAAGTGATGATACGATTGATTGTCTGCGATGCAGTGAAAAATGTCCATACATATATGGACATTGCCTCAATGTTTCCATCTGAATCGTGGGCAACACAACTGTGCATTGTACAATTAGACATCCTCTGTTACAAGATGTTCTTCCTGGGTTAGCAGAATTGTCATATGAAGCATACCTATAGAAAAAGGAAAGTAGTGTCTACATGCTGTGCGACTTTTGGATACATAGAAAATTTACCTTAAATGAGGACAATGCAATATTGCATATTGGGTGAATAAAAATAAAAATAAAAAAATCATATCAAGCTTTGGCAGGGAAACAAAAATATCTCATGTATCTCTATAATATTTATTCAACACCCAGGTGAATGTTCATCGGACTTGAGTACTTGAGAATCTAATTAAAAATGAAATCGATGTTGTTATTTTGATGTTTTCTTACATCTCCCAGTAATAATTTTGCATATTTGTTTTGGTGTGCAAATAAAAAAAAATGGTAGTTGGTTGTGGCTTTGATGGAGGAGCCTGCACATTTTTGGGGTGCCCAAGTTGGACAAATTTTTTTTAACTATATAGCCATGACATGATTTCTACATTTTTTTTTTGGGTGCCCGAATAAAATAAAAATTTGTCTCCAACTATACATTTATGGTATGGTATCTACATTTTCTCGATGCCCTAATTGAAAAAAAAAGGACTCAGCATGGATTGAAACATCAGCTTGAGATTTTCAAATCTCGCTATAGAGATTGCACGTGCATAAGATTGTTCGGTCTAGAAATGGGAATCATGACAACAAACCCCATAAAAAGTATCCAACTATAAATAACTCGGGCCCGTCCTTTGAACCGTCGAAATAGCTTGCTCATCTGGGCAAAATCATCAGGAATTTCCAATAATATTGAAAATTTGGCATTGTTAAAACTGGTAGTGATAGACCATGGAAGTATCAGAAGAAAATTTCCATAGTGATCTTTCTTAATGGTAAAATAGTAATCGACAACTTTCTTGTTCCCCATTTTGAGATCTAGTTATAGCTAGCGTGCAGTGGCAAAGCTCCACTGGTTTTGTGTTGTTTTCTGTTTGGCAGACTTTTGTTCATATCCCATGGCCCCGATTATTTTCTCGTGGTAAAATATACCATATGTAAGAGAAAAACAATGGCACGACATTTATTTTATATATATCAAATTGTTTAATGAAAAGGTCGATGTGTGCTTCTCTTTGCAACCTTGTGGGATCTTGCTTGCGGCGTGTTTGGTGTTTACTTGGTTCTTGGTTGTATGCTTCGTTCTGGAAAGTTAATAATACATTCAGGATTTTCCCAGTTTTTCTATGATCTTAAAGACTATAGAGGACATGATTTTCCCTTTAATATAAGCTCTATGACGCAAATGTAGTATGTGGCTCATTTTAGCACTTTTCCTTTATCGATGAACTTAGTAAAATTAATCTCCTGGAATAATTTGAAATAAAAGAATATATATTGTGTGAAGTCCAATGGAGCTATCATATGAACAAGAGGCCATTAAAATTCAAATTCATCGTTGTTATACTTGCGGTGAAGCTGACAGTACAATAACTTTACTTAGACATCCCAAAATTGATTTTCTTGTAGCTTTTTGAGGCTTCGCTTATACAAGCAGATCCTGGAAACTATAAGCATGGCTCGCTATATCTATTCCTTGATTGAAGAACCTGTTCACATGTTTAATTCACTTCATAGTTGCTATTAAAACCATCAATGGGGCTTTCTTAAACCAATCCCCTCTTTCAAAAATTGCCATCCCCTTTCTTTTTTCCCTGTTCTTTCAGTTTCTAGTTACTTACTCATTTTTCGGAAAATGTCTACATGCAGAAGTTGGCAGATTCACGTCTTCAGATTTCCACTTACTTTTATATCACCAGCCCGACCGACCACTTCCCAGTTTCATATTGAACAAACTTTTTGGATCACGGGTTCCCAGATAAGTGGTTTCAACATTGTGTTTCCATTGTTGTGCTTCCTGCAAACAACACTCGGACTTCCATGATCTAAAAATTAGCAAACAAATTCCCCTTTATCTCGTTTTTAGCACTTTTCCTTGATCGATGAAACTAGCAAAATTAATATCCTGGAATAATTTGAAATAAAAGAATATATACTATGTGGAGTCCAATGGAACTACAATAACAGCAAGAGGACATTAAAATTAAAATTCATCATTGTTAATACTTGCGGTGAAGCTGACAATGCAATAAATTTACTTACACATCCCAAAATTGATTTCCTTGTAGCTTTTTGACGCTTCTCTTATACAAACAGATCCTGGAAACTATAAGTATGGCTCATTGTATCTATTCCTTGATTGAAGAACCTATTCACATGTTTAATGCACTTCATAGTTACTGTTAAGACCATCAATAGGGCTTTCTTACACCAATTCTCACTTCTGAAAATTGCCATCCCCTTTTGTTTTCCATTTGATTTCCATTTCTAGTTACTTACTCATTTTTTCGGAAAATTCAAATTCATCGTTGTTAATACTTGCAGTGAAGCTGATAGTACAATAACTTTACTTACACATCCCAAAAATGATTTCCTTGTATCTTTTCGATGCTTCTTTTATACAAACAGATCCTAGAAACTATGAGTATGGCTCGTTGTATATATTCCTTGATTGAAGAACCTGTTCACATGTTTAATGCACTTCATAGTTACTGTTAAGACCATCAATGGGGATTTCTTACACCAATTGTCGCTTCCGAAAATTTACATCCCCTTTCTTTTTTTCCATCTGCTTTCCATTTCTGGTTACTTACTCGTTTTTTTGGAAAATGTCTAGGTGCGGGAGTTGGCAGATTCACGTCTTCAGATTTCCACTTACTTTTATATCACCATCTCGATCAACCGCTTCCCCGTTTCATATTGTACAAACGTTATGGATCGTGGGTTCCCGAATAGGCAGGTTCAACATTGTGTTTCCATTGTTTCGTCGCTTGCAAACAACACTTGGACTTCCACAATCTACAAATTAGCAAACAAATTCCCCTTTTTCTCGTTTTTTAGCACTTTTCCTTGATCAATGAACTTAGAAAAATTAATTCCCTGGAATAATTTGATCGCTCGTTGTATCTATTCCTTTATTGAAGAACCTATTAAAATGTTTAATTCACTTCATAGTTATTGTTAAGACCATCAATGGGGCTTTCTTACACCAATTCTCTCTTCCGAAAATTGCCATCCGCTTTCTTTTTTCCCTCTTCTTTCCCTTTCTGGTTACTTACTCATTTTTCAGAAAATGTCTAGGTGCGGGAGTTGGCGGATTCATGTCTTCAGATTTCCATTTTACGTTTGTATCACCAACCTGACCGACTGCTTCCCCGTTTCATATTGAACAAACATTTTGAATCGCAGGTTCCCGGATAGGTGGGTTCAACATTGGGTTTTAATTGTTCAGCTGCCTACAAACAATAGTCGGACTTCTGCGATCTACAAATTAGAAAACAAATTACCCGTCATCTCGTTTTCTTTCTCTTTTTGTTTACTTGGTCCTTTTTCTAAATGTCTCGTGCTTTTATTTACAGTACCCGAAGTTTCACAATATACAAATTGCTTGCTCAACATTGTGCTTCCACTATTCCCCTATGTGCAAATAGCACCTGAAATTCCATGATATACAAATTGATGGTAAAAATATGCCATTGTGACATACAATTTGACCATCGTCCCCTCACGTCTACTGGATATTTCTTGTGACCCTTTTTTTTGTAACCTGCCTAACCGCTTTCCATACTTGGGCATTTCTTGGAATCTGTTTCACGGGTTGGCGGGTGGACAAAATGTACAATGCTTGGTCTCTCTTTGCCATCCCCGCTACCTTCATTCTTTTTAGATATGAAATTATTAAGCTTTAATGTTAGTAGTTCATCGTGCAGGAACCGTTAAGATTGTCATTAATGTCTGGAAGGCCAGAGAAGATTTGTCATTAATACAAATTAAACTAATATTTGCGGAGAAGAGTGTTATCCTTTCTAGGTATTCATTTCAAACATGATGCAATCTCTTTCGTTTGTCGATTGGTTGGTGCCTTTAAGAAATATCTAATTCTTAATCACTCTTCGTCATCACCGCCAACTTCACACTTTTTTCTAAATATGCAATTTGTAAGCTTTAATGGTAACAACTCATTACACATGAACCCTGGAGATTGTAATTGATCAGTGAAAGGATCGATGAGATATTCCATTGATACGCATTAAACCAATATTTGCAGAGGGTTATATTATCCCTCCCCAATTTTCATTTCAAACATCGTCTGGAGAAAAAGGAAATTCTCATTAACTTATGGAAGTAGTTATGTCCAGATACAGTAAAACCCTTCAGGCATGATGGCCAGAGGTTGCAGTATTCCAGGGCATATTCTTACTACTCATCTCCCTCTGCCTAGGAGAAAAAAAGGAGATAGTTTGTTGGTGCACCGAGAGATATATTTCAAGCCAAAGAATTCCAAGGTAGCCCTACCTACTCAGACAACCTTCCTAGTTGCATTGATGGCTGGTGCAGAGATTGATGGGATGGATTCTGAGTCAGAAGAAGATGATATGATGGATGACGATACGATAATGGATGATGGAAATGTAGAGACTTTTCCCACTCCTACGCCAAAATTTAAATCAACCATAATCGACGGTACATCCTGGATCGACGATGGAGGTCCTGATAACACCAAAATAAGGAGTTTTAGAAAAGAAATCGATGTTGAACGCAATAGCCACTTTGCATCTCGAAACTAGGAATTCCAAGGGTCCAAATTAGTTTGTTCTGGGCAGAAGTATTTCACTATAAGGAAATGATCTGTTGATGTTTCCAGAGATATATTTCAAGCCAAAAAACTATTCAATTACAGGACCACTTTCCTAGTTTTTGGATATACAATCAACATCTTAGGGAATGAGGACCAGAACTCCCACTAGTGCAAGTCATATTCCTACTAGTCATCTCCTTCCACCCAGAATGTACTAATTTGGGCCTCTGGAATTGCATGTGCAACCTGTGTCCCTGAATTTTTTGACTATGGAGAGGCGGTTTCTTGGTGTGTCCTAACTTTTAGTTAAGGGATGTTTTGTTTGATCTGCAACATTTTTCGTCTTCTTCCTATTGGGAAGCTTCTGAGCACTATCAATTTTACCACAGGATGATCCATCAAGGAGAGGACTGCAAGGATCTCCTAAAAAAAAAGCATGATAATTAGTTTTGTATGCATATTGAAGATCATCTCGATGGCTCCTGCATGTTCTAGATCCTGTGTGATGCAAGAGCATCGCTCCAACCCAGCAACGCACCATCTAGACAACACATCAAAGTGCATTCAAGGAAGGGAGAGGCGCCATCCCTCTAATTTTAACTTTTGAATTGTAATTAAATGTTTGTAAGGATGGAAGAGCCATGTCGATGACTTTGTGTAGGAAGGAGAAGAAGTCGTCTTTAATGGTTGACAGTTCGATGAAGATCTAGGTCTGATTTGGATTACACAGCCATTGAATGTAATTCAATGTAAATTAATGAGAGTAGGTAGCTTGGAGGGAAGAGCTCGAGGAACCCTATTTTGTAAAAAGATCTTTGTATCTAGATTCATTAGAGGAAGATGAGATTATGATATGCAGAGAGGGAGAGAGAGATAAGACTTAGTTGCAGTCCAAAAGGTTGTACACATTGTAAATTTCAGATATTCAAATTAATATAAAGAGAAGCAATTTTTCCTCCCTATGATTTTGTGTGTTGCATATATTTCATGAATATCAACTACGCATGTTTCTTTTATGTGTGAATGTTGTAGATGTATGTTAGATTTCATCTGCAGGTGATAAACAGATTTTCCTATCTATTCAGAGTTGTTGATTTCAGTCTGGGTTATTTGTGGCTCAATGCAAGGAGTTGCATGAGAGAGTGTTGAGGACTCTGTGAGCTAGTGCAAAGAGTGCACATCTAAGTTCTGTGTTGAATTTAGGAAAGAACGTGCCAAGAGGGCACACCAGAGAATTCATAGAATCGGGAGAAGCCTCAGAGTTACTGAATACTCTGGAGCTGAAGACTATGTAGAGGAAGGCATAGAGAGACAGAATCACTGAGGATTCTGTGAAGCTCTACCAAGAGGGCATCGAGAGAGTGCAAACAGTGCACAAGAAGAACTCTATTTTGAGTTCAGAGATAAGGGAAGTGACTAGGAGAATAAACTCATAGATTTGTTGAACACTCTGGAAGAAGAAGTCTTGAAATCCCAAAATGTGAAGTGACTTTTGTTTAGACTTGTGGTCACGACCAGTGGTCACGTGGAGGGGAAGCTCACATCTGGTGCTTGTGTGCATGGGTTGAGTTTCTCACTTGGACTTGTGGATATTGGTTGTGGATATTCTAGTAGGGAATCGAAGAGTTGCTTCAAGATTAGAGATCAGAGAACGATCCTTGACCAGGATGTCGACGGACCCTTTCGAGGTAGGGGGACTACATCATGTGGTATCAGAGCTAATTTTTTGTCTGTATATTTCAGGCGAAGGAGGTAAAGGAGATAGTTCGATACTGTTAGTGGTATCAGAAGTTGAAGAAAGGGTGTTGATTCTCTGTGGAGATCTGTTTTCATGTAGGCAGCATACAATTGACAACTAGGTGGGTTGTAGGAGAAGTTGGGAATTCTCTCGATTATAGAGTGAACGACAGACTTGCCAGGAAGGAAGGTAGAGGAAGAATATGGCTAATGAAGGCCATGAATGTGGTCCAAGAGAATACCACTAGAAGAAAATCAAGGCTAAGATAGACAAAGAGCTCAGCGAGCTAAGAGAAAAAATGGAGAAGCTTGCATTTAAAATGAAACAGGATGCTAAAGTGCATTGGGTGTATGAGTGGCCCATGAAGAAGAAGGTGAAGTGGCTAGTTAAAATATTGTTTGGCCAGAGGATAGAAAAGGTTGTTGAGAGTGTGGTTGAGTTATGTTGAAAGCCTTGGAGGTGAAGAGGAGATGGTTCACATATGTGAGCCAAAAACTGGGAAGAGTCTCAGTGATGATGAGGAGAAGAGATCAAAGAAGGGTCTCAAAAACTACTAGGTGGGAAGTGATGAAAGTTCAAGTTTCCAGGTGGGCAATCAGATGGGATCATTGGAGGATCTCATAGACTGCTAGGAGGGTAGGACATAAATCCCAATTTTCCAGGTGGGAAATGGAAGCGAGATGAGATTGGTTGAGGGTCTCATGAACTCGGGGTGAGTTCAAATCAGCAAGGAGAGATGATGGAGGAATATTAGAGGTGTATTTTGATCATTGGGGGAATTCAAATATTCCTACCAAGCAGCCCAGTTTAGACTAGAGTATGTGTTGCAGATATAACAATAGAAGAAGGAAAACCAACGGTGATTGTCATAGAGGAAGAAGAAATGGAGCAGACATCAGAATCTTCCCAAGCAGAAGAAGAGCATGCAAATAAGGTGCTCACTCCATGGGATAAGAAGTTAGATATGTTGGAGGGTTGGTTGAACAATCCAGATCCAATAGATTACTGCCATGAGTAGACAGGCATGCAGATCATAGCAGAAGAGCATTCGACAAAATTTATCAGAAATTTCAGCCAGGAAGTTGAACAGGAGATGATTGGAGAACTGAAGCCTGCAACAAAAAATGAAGAAAAATTCCAATTTGGGGATAAGATGGAGGAAATTAGAGATGAACCAGTAGGAGAACTGGTAGAAGAAAAGTTTTCAGAAAGAGAAGCTGAGAAGTAGCTCAGTGATGAGACTACATAGCTGAACTTTGCAGCAGGGTGGAAAGCTAAGGCCACAAGAGATGGAGAAAATCGCAAGGGGGATCAAATTGATCTTCCCATCAATGAGGAGGGAGTGCAGCAGAGCAGACTGCCTAAAGAGAGCCAGCCATTGGAACAACTAGACAGGGAGATAGAAAAAATGAGGAGGTTGAGGTTGAGGTCTTCACAAGAAGTAATGCAGAAAGGGAAGTTGAGCAGAAGGGAGCTTTCCATAGCAGCAGGGAAGAAGTAGCAGCAGCGACAAAGCAGTGGAGTAGATGGACATCTCCAAAGAACAGGTTGGGATCCAGGTAGATTTCAACAGAGTTGGGAAGCTCATGAGTGGGAGCTCATGAATTTTTCAAAGCAGTGGAGTATGATGCAGGAGCATTGCTCCAACCTGATGCAAACCCCTCTTCTCTCCTAAGGGTTGCACAACCTCCTGGTCTAGGATTGATTAAGACATTGATTCTGATTGATTCTCTAGGTCTCTTCTATACCCCAAACCCACTTACACAAGTCCTTTCTTCAAAGACGTAGGTTGTATGAGACCCACGGGTTCTCTCGTGAGTGATGTTCAACTTCTACACCAATTGGGCACTAGCTCTTCTCTGGCTACTCCCCTTCCTTCTTGTGACCATGACTATGACCACTCGCCTAACTCAAAAGGCATTTCACGATTTCACGTATCTATTCTTCGCATGTGAGTCACCTCGACTCTCCCTACCTCCAAAATCTTGACAGGAGCCTACCACATGCTAGGCCCTCTATTCTCCTTCCCTGATGTGACCCTTCACTATGGCCGTGGGACAATCTTCTAAGAGCGTCGCGATTTCGTGTATCAGGAACTCCCGATGTGATTCACTTCCATTATCCCGAGGTCCAAACTCTCGATGCTTCAGACCTAATGGCCCAGATCCTACTTCAATCTAACAACTCATATCAAATGGTGCTCACTCCCGACTCCCGAAATGTCGATATTTTGGAGCACCAAATCAACGGCTCACACTCCTCTAGATATTACGGCCACTATCAAGTCGGGAACTCGAGCCTCATGAATTCCTAGAATTCTTCTCTTTAAATTCTCTAATGTGAGAGTCAGCGAAACGCTTATCGTTCTCCATGCGTCCCTTTCGATGGATGGTCCTATCGATTTTAGAACTTGGGACTTCCCCAGACAATAAATGGTCCATGTTCTCTCCTTTGATCGACGGCTGCGATCAAGTTGCGAACTCGGATTTTGCGAGTTCTCACAAACTTTACCTCTGGCTATCCCGAACTTTCAATCAGTAAAATGTTGATCTCTCACCACATGTCCTCCTTGACAATGGACGACTCCGATGATTTCATAATTTCATAACCTTGCTCCCCTGGTGTACTTTCAGATCTTATCATTACTGCACTTTACCTTGTTTGGGCGGCTACGATTATTTTATGCATAGAATGAACGGCTGAGATATTTCCTCCTCTGCGTTTTCTCCTCATTCTCTAGATGATGATCAGATAGTCCAAATATTTCCTTCTAATCTTACGCTTTCTTTGGACTTAGAATATTTTCGAAAGATTCGAAGGCTTCGACCTTTATCCTTCCTGTGATTTTATTTCTTGGATATTGCCCACACTTATGAAAAGCATTATCCCTTCTGAGATTGGTCTCATGAAGACTTCGACTTCTCGCACACTCCTTGCATTTCAGGGATTTTGATAACTTAGATCCGAAGGATTTCTCGAAGATAAATTCCTCTTGCCCTCCTGGCGTTCTCCTTTTCTGGTTCTTCGACTTCTTGCAAAGTCCCTTTAACACTTAGTCAAATCTTGGATCTATGCACTCCTTGCACCAGATCTTTATGCAAGGTTTGAATTCTTGCGGATGAATCTATACGCTTTGCACCATTCTCTTTGCACTCCTTGAAAAGTGAAAGTTTTGTGCTATCTCTTCTGAGCTTCAGAACCGAAACAGATTTCTTAAACGCACTCCTTGTGTTCTATGTGCACACCTTGCACCACTCGACAGAAGAGAAACAATTGAAACTTATCCTAACATTCACAGTTCCATCTACTCATAACGAAATTCATTCATTCATTCATGAAAGCACAATAATAGAAAATTGAAAAAAAATGTCCACACCATGCATTGGGTCATTTTTCCTATGTTATATTCAAAAGTGAAAATGGCTACAACTGAAATCAAAACAAAAACCGAAAACTCAGAAATCTCCTACTAAGTTGCAGCTACCCTCATTTGGGCATACAAAACCTCTATTTATCTCAGATGGCTCTTAGGGTTTCCCCTAACAACTTTTCTACATCAAAACCTAACCTAATGACTATCTTAGACTAGTTGCATTCCAGAGCAGGAGTGGAAACTCCCACTTCGCTTGTAATCATTCAAGCGTGCCTCAAAATATTTTTTCGACACCGAGTTAAGTCGTTCTTCAAAATATCTACCCTACGTTCCAGCGTTTATATTCCGTACATATTCCCAAATGTTGAGAGGTCATGCTCTACGTTCTTGCCAATGATGCTCCTGCATCATACTCCCCTTGAAAAAAATTCAAGGACTCTTGTCCATGAGATCCTGCACTGAATTTCGATGCTTCTGAATAGTAGCTTCATTTTCCCAACTGGAATCTTCTATTGGGTGTCCCTTCCACTTGACCATATATTCAAAATAGGTCTTCCTCCTGGTCTTTTTTTTGATCCTCTAATCAACGATCTTCTCCATCTGTGGTGTTTTTGCTATAGACATTTGTTTCTCCCAGTGAATCTTCTCTTGATCTTTTGATCCCTCGGTGCCATCTTTCATGTAAGGATACAGGTCTGAAACATTGAATATGGGAAATATGCCCACACAATCTGGTAGCTCAATCTCATAGGTGTTTTCATCAAACTTCCTTAAGATCTTACATGGTCCTATATTCTTCATTTTTAACTTGTTATATGTTCCCCTAGGGAACCTTTCTTTCTTGATATGTGCTAGAACCTAATCTCCTAATTCAAATTGAATTTCCCTGTGATGTTGATCAGCTTTGCATTTGTACTCCCAGTTAGAACTCTGCAACTGTCCTTTGATCTGGCTATGGAGCTTCTGCATTTATGCAGCAAAATATTTTTCTCTAGTGCTCTTGATCTCACTATGTTCCAAGTCTCTCAACTCATATACTCCCCTAGGTTGCATTCCATACAATATTTGGAATGGGCTCTTTCCAGTGCTCCTTTTTGGTAATTCATTGTATGCAAATTTTTCTTGTGGCAGAATCTGATCCCACTGATTATGTTGTTCAATAACCAGACTCCTCAATAAGTTTCCCAAACTTTTGTTTACCACCTCAGTCTGTCTATATGTCTGAGGGTTATAAGTTGAGCTGAAGGACAAATCCGTCCCCAACTTCTTCCACAATGTTCTCCAAAAGTGGCCAACAAATTTTGTGTCTATGTCTGAGACAATGCTTCTGGCTAGGCCGTGAAGTCTCACAACTTGCTTGAAAAACATATTTGCAACATGTGTTGCATCACTGGTCTTCTGGCATGGGATAAAGTGTGTCATATTTGAAAATATATCCACCACCACAACTATGGAATCAAATCCCATTTTCATTCTTGCCAGTCCCAACACAAAATCCATGCTTATTACATCCCAAGGCCTCTCTGGTATTGGCAATGGTTGACACAATCCAGTGTTCTTTCTTTTACCTTTTGCATGTTGGTAGATTCTACATCTTTTCACAAACTTTATCACTTATGTTTTCAAACCTGGCTAGTAGTATGAACTTCTCAAATGTGAAAATGTTTTATCATGGCCGAAATGTCTAGCAAATCCTCCATTATGCTTTTCCTTCAAAAGGTTATCCCTCATTGAGCATTTTGGTATGCACAATTGATTTCCCTTGAACAACAATCCCTCTTGAATCATATACTTTGTCCACTGGCTTCTGTCTCTCAGCACAGGATTTGTACATGCTTCATATGCTTCCTTGAAATCTATATCACCACAATACATGTCCTTAAGGTGTTCAAACCCCAAGGTCTTCACCTAAAATTCCTACAGAATCAAACATCTCCTGCTTAATGCATCAACAACTTTTTTAGCATTCCCAAAAATATGTTTTATGAAAAAGGTAAAATTCTTCATAAACTCAACCCACTTTGCATGCCTCTGATTCAATTTTTCCTATCTGGTTATGAATTTTAAAGCCTGGTTATCACTATACAAGACAAATTCTTGTGGGACAAGGTAGTGTCTCCACTTCTTCAGGGCTTGAATTATGGCATAAAACTCCTTATCATACATGGAGTATTTTCTCTTGGTCTCATTCATATTCTCACTAAAATAGGCAATAGGTCTATTATCCTGGTTCAAAGCTGCTCCAATTGCAACTCCACTTGCAACACATCTCACCTAAAATGTCTTTTCAAAATTTGACAAGACTAGAATTGGTCGTTCTGTTATTTTCTCCTTCAGTATATTGAATCTCCTCTCAGCCTCCTCTGTCCATTTAAAATATTTGTTCTTCTTATTCACTCTATCCATCATTGGTTCACAAATTCTACTAAAATCTCTGATGAATTTCCTATAGAAACTTGCTAATCCATGGAAGATTCTTACCTTGAACATGCTTCTTGGTGATGGCCATTCTTTGATTTCTTTCACCTTTTCTGGATCCATATTCAGTTCATTTCAAGAGATCACAAAACCCAAGTAAATGAGTTATGTCTTCATAAAAGAGGACTTCTTTAGATTTATCAACAACTTCTCCTATTGTAGTATCCTCATCACTAGTGTCAGGTGCCTCAAATTATCCTCTTTAGTCCTTCTAAATATGAGTATATCATCCAGATACACAACTAGAAACTTGCCAATGAAATCTTTCAATATTTCATTCATCAATCTCATAAAAGTACTCAAGGAATTTTTTAAGCCAAATGGCATAACAAGCCACTGATACAAACCTTCATTTGTCTTAAAGGTTGTCTTCCAATCATCACCTTCTCTCATTCTAATCTGGTGATATTCACTTTTCAAATCTATTTTAGAAAATAAATTGGCTCCACTTAAACAGTCCATTAAATCATCCATTCTTGGTAAAGGAAATCTATACCTGATGGTGATCTTGTTAATGGCTCTTGAGTCTGTACACATTCTCCATCCTCCATCCTTCTTTGAACTCAACACAGTTGGTACTGCGCATGGACTCAAGATCTCTCTGACCAAACCCTTGTCTAATAGTTCCTGGACTTGGTTCTTCACTTCCTCATTCTCTTGAGGTGTCAATATGTATGTTTCTTTGTTCAGAAGACTTTCTCCTGGTATCAAGTCAATATCGCAGATGATACTTCTGATGGGTGGCAATGAGTTAGGCATATTATCCACCACTATGTCAACAAAATTATCCAACAATTCTTGAACTTCTTTAGGTAAATCAACCATTGAATTGCTTGTAAGGATAACTCTAGGTTTCCTCACCACAACAAACTGCATATCCTATTCTTTCTTGACTTCTTTCAGGAGTTCCTTCCCACTCATGAGAAGTATGCTCATGTTGGCTTCCTCGTTTACTTTCTTCTCCTCTATTGGAAACAACATGTGTGTTCTACCATTATTCTCCAAGGTGTATGTATTCTTCCTCCCATCATGAATGGCATTCTTGTCAAACTGTCATGGTCTTCCCAACAAAATATGGCATACATCCATGGGAGTTATATCACATATAATTTCATTTCTATATCCTCCTATCCTAAATTCAACCAAAATTGCTTAGTAACCATTACCTGGTGTCCTTTCTGCAGCCATGAGTCTTTGTATGGATTCGGATGTGAAGTTGTCTCCAGCTCCAATTTATCCACCATATCTATGGATACTAAGTTTTCAGTGCTCCCACTATCAGTTATCACCTTTCATACTATGTCTTTAGTCTTGCAAGTTGTCCTAAAGAGACTATTCCTATCCACTGGCCTTTCAACATTTGCCTCTAGTTTTAAGAGAACCTTCCTCAACATGAGGGATCTTCCATCCTTTGCTCCTTCTGCTTCAACATCTCTTCTCTGTTCTTTTGAAATGTGAGCTTCACCTCCTCCTTCTTTAGTTTTCTCGGGACATTCCCAAGACATGTGTTATGTCTTTCAAAAGGTATAGCATAATACTTCTCCTCCTCCTCTTCTTCCTCTTCCTCTATAAGAAATTCTTCCACCACCCTATCTTCCTCGGGAACTTCTTCCTCTTTCCAAGTGACTATGTGGTTTCTCTGTCTCATCATTAGACTTATGTGCCTTGTCATGGGTAACTCCCTTGATTTTTTGGGGGGTTGGGATTTTGCCTCTTCCTCGTTGGATTTTTTTTCTGCCCAACTTCTCCTCTTCCTTCAATGAAAAATGATAAGCATCCTCCACTATCCTTACTAACATCATGCTGAGCTCATCCTGGATTTCATATCTCAGGCCATTTATATATCTGGAAACTTTTTCTTCCTCTCTCTCCCTTTGTCCAGTTCTGATTTTCAGCCTATAGAACTCCTTTGTGTACTCCTTAAATTCCATCCCCTTCTATCTCAGGTTCTGCATCTTCCTGAACAAATTGATTTGATAAAATTTGGGCATGAGCTTAGCCTTCAACATGGCTACCATTTTGTCCCAATTATTTATCTTCTACATGCCTTTGCTTCTCCTTTCAGCCTACAGTTCATCCCACCATAGTGTTGCATGTCCTTTTAGCCCGGTGATAGTTTGTTTCACTCTTTTCTCTTCATCGACCTCTTCATAGTTGAAATGGCTGTCCATGGATGTCCCCCAATCCAACATCTCTTGAGCATCTAAATTGCCTTCATACATTGGGACCTCTATCTTGGCTCTGCCTCCCAATCTAGCAAATGCTCTTAGCAAGCGTTCTTTGGCAACATCCTCTCCTACAACTTCTTTAGATTCTACTTCTTCGCTCTCTGCATCGTTGATGTCTCCAGCATCAGGTGCGTGTCTCTGCGCTGCCTCCATCACCTCTAATCTTTCACGAAGTTCTCGCATCTCCCTTTCTACAGCTATATTGTCTAAAAGTGGTTCCACTCGTCTCCTTGGTGGCATTGTGTTGACAGTCTATCACACACAGAGTACAAATTTGAGTTCTTCTATCTCCTCTCCTTTGCCTATTGTCTGCAAGAAAAAACTCATCTCTGATACCACTTGATGCAGACCCCCCTTCTCTCCTAAGCGTTGCGCGACCTCCCGATCTAGGATCAATCAAGAAACTGAGTCTAATCAACTCTTCAGGTCTCTTCTAGACCCCAAACCCACTTACATAGGTCTTTTCTCCAAAGACACAGGTCGTATGAGACCCGTGGGTTCTCTCCTGAGCATTGTTCAAATTCTATGTCAATTGGGTGCTATCTCTTCTTTGGCTATGCCCCTTCCTTCTTGCGACCACAGCTATGACCTCTCGCCTAACTCAAAAGGTGTTTCACAATTTTGCGTATCATGTCTTCACATGTAAGTCACCTTGACTCTCCCGACCTATGAAATCCTGACAGGAGCCTAGCACATGCTAGCCCCTCTATTCTCCTTTATTGATGTGACCCTTCACTATGACCGTGGGCCAATCTTTCGAGCGCGTCACTATTTCGCGTATCGAGAACTTCTGATGTGATTCACCTTCATTCTCTTGAGGTCCGAACTCTCTATGCTTCATATATGATGGCCCAGATCCTCCTTTGATCTGACATATCATATCAAATCGCGCTCACTCCTGAATCACGAAATTTTGATATTTCGGAGTGCCAAATCAATGGCTCGCACTCCTCTGGATCTGACGGCCACTATCAAGTCGCAAACTCAGGCCTCACGAATTCCTAGAATTCTACCCTTTGACTTCTCTAATGTGTGAGTCAGTGAAACGTTGATCGTTCACCACGCGTCCCTTCCAATGGAAGGTCCCGATGATTTTGGAACTTGGGACTTCCTTGGACAATCAACGGTACATGTTATATCCTTCGATCAACAGTTGTGATCAAGTCGCGAACTTAGATTTTGTGATTTCTCATGACCATTACCTCTGGCTATCCCAAACTTCCAATCAATGAAACATTGATATATTGCCACGTGTCCTCCTTGACAATGGACGACTCCTATGATTTCATAATTTTGTAACCCCGCTCCCACGGCGTACTTTCAAATCTTATTGTTCGTGCACTTTACCTTGATCGGGTTGCTAGGATTATTTTGCGCGCAAATCGAATGGATGAGATATTTCCTCCTCTGCATCTTCTCCTCATTGTTTGGAAGCTGATCGGATGGTCCAAATCTTTCCTTTTGAGCTTACGATTTCTTCAGTCCTAGAATATTTTCGAAATATTTGAAGGCTTCGACCTTTATCCTTCCTGCGAGTCCATTTCTTGGATCTCGTCCACACTTATGAAAAGTGTTATCCCTTATGATCTTGGTCTTGTGAAGACTTCGACTTCCCATGCACTCCTTTCATTTCAGGGATTTCAATAACTTAGATCCAAAGGATTTCTCGAAGAGAAATTCCTCTTTCCCTCCTAACGTTCTCCTTTTATGGTTTTTGACTTCTTGCAAAGTCCCTTCGACACTTAGTCAAATCTCGGATTTGTGCACTCCTTGCACCAAATCTTTATGCAAGGTTTGAATTCTTGTGGACGACTGTGCAAGCCTTGCACCAGTCTCTTTTCATTCCTTTCAAATGAAAAGTTTCATGCTATCTCTTCTGATCTTCAAAACCAAAACATATTCCATCAGCGCACTCCTTGCGTTCTATGTGCACACCTTGCACCACTCGACAGAAGAGAAAAAATTGAAACTTATCCTAACATTCACAGTTCCATATAATAATAACGAAATTCATTCACTAATTCATGAAAGCACATTAACAGAGAATTGCAAAACAATTTCCACACCATGCATTGGGTTAGTTTTCCTCTGTTATATTCAAAAGTGAAAATGTCTACAATTGAAATGAAAACAAAAACTAAAAACTCATAAATCTCCTACTAACTTGTAGCTACCCTCATTTGGGTGTACAAAACCTCTATTTACCTCAGAGGGCTCTTAGGGTTCCCCCTGACTACTTGTCTACATCAAAACCTAACCTAACGACTATATTAGACCAATCGCATTCCAGAGAAGGAGTGGAAACTCCCACTTCACTCGCAATCATTCAGGTGTGCCTCAAAATACTTTTTCGGTGCTGAGTTAAGGCATGATTCAAAATGTCTACCCTAACTGCCAGCATTGATATTCTATACATATTCCCAGAGGCAGAGAAGTCATGCTCTATGTTCTCTCCAATGATTATTTTGCATCATAACCCAACAATGTTCCAGCTACACAACACATCAAAGCGCATTCAAGGAAGGGAGAGGCGCCAACCCACTCATTTTAAATTTTAAATTGTAAGTAAATGTTTGTAAGGCTAGAAGAGCCATGTTGATTCCTTTGTGTAGGAAAGGGATGAATTTGCCTTTAATGGTTGAGAGGTCGATGAATATCTAGATCCAATTTGGATTAGACAACCATTGGATGTAATTCAATGTAAGTTAATGAGAGTAGGTAGCTTGGAGGGAAGAGCTCGAGGAGCCCTCTTTTGTAAAAATATCTTCGTATCTATATTCATTAGAGGCATATGAGATTATGATATGTAGAGAGGGAGAGAGAGATAAGAATTAGTTGCAGTCCAAAATCTTGTAGACATTGTAAATTTTAGATATTCAGATTAATATAAAGAGAAGTAGTTTTTCCTGCCTATGTTTTTGTGTGTTGCATATATTTCATGAATATCAATTGTGTATGTTTCTTTTATGTGTGAATGTTGTATATGTATGTTAGATTTCATCTGTAGGTGATAGATAGATTTTCCTATCTGTTAAGATTTGTTGATTTCATTCTGGGTTCATTGTGGCTCAATACAAGGAATTGCATGACATAGTGTTGAGGACTCTGTGAGCCAGTGCAAAAAGTGCACATCTGGTTTTTGTGTTGAATTCAAGCAACAATATGCTAGGAGGGTGCACCAGAGAAGTGATAGACTCAGGAGAAGCCTCAGAGTTATTGAATACTCTGAAGGTGAAGATTGTGTAGAGGAAGGCGCGGAGAGACAGAATCACTGAGGATTCTGTGAAGCTCTGCTAGGAGGGCATCGAGTGAGTACAAAGAGTGCACAAGAAGAACTCTATTTTGATTTCAAAGATAAGGGAAGTGTCTAGGAGAAGAAACTCATATATTTTTTGAACACTCTACAAGCTCAACAAGGAGTGCTTTAGTAGAAGTCGCCAAGAGGGCACTTGCATCTCTTCGAGGGACAAAAGGGACAAAGACCTTTGAGGTCTGAGCAGTCAAAGCTCAAGGAGGAAACCAAAGTTGTTGAACCCTCTGGAGGAAGACCTGTGCAAGGAGTGCACCATTCCAACACTTAGACGAAGTGTTGAAGACAACCATTTGAAGGCCAGTCGAGCACAAGGAGTGTCCAAGGAAGTGAAATATTTCAAGTTCGTAAGTGCAGGAGGAATAGTACCTTTGCGTAGAAGGTTCCTGTAGAAAGAAGAAGAAGGTCGAGACACTTCAAGGTCTAGGACACAAACAAGCTCAATAGAGGTAGCATGAAGTTGCACGTAGATCACAAGTGTGCGTAGGGTCGAGGTCAAGTTTCATTGACAAAATCTCAGGAGGGAAAGCGAAAGTCAAGACCCAACAGTCGGGCTCGCAGGAGGAAAATCGAAGGTCGAGACCTTTGAAATGTTGGAAATCTTCTAAGGAAGGAAGAAATTCAAAGCTCAGGAGGAGGAGCATCGACAACCACTAGGTTAGTTGCAGAGGAGGAAGTCTAGACCATTGAATCTCACGTCCAGACACCCAGAAGAGTGTGCAAAAGGAAACAGATCTCATCTGTAGGATCTGGGAGCCCGTGGGCCAATAACCGTTGGATCCAGAGAATGTGCACAAGGTTTAACCCCGTTGAATTTGCACAGGAGAGTGGATATTGCTAAACGTGAAGTTCTGAAACCATCGGGACCATCCACCATCAGAGGATAGGTGGCAGAAGATCAGGATTTTGTTGTCTTGCAAGAGGGAAAGGTCAAAGGGAAGAATTATAGGAATTCACGATCCCCGAGTTTGCAACTTGATAGTGGACGTTAGATCCATAAGAGCACAAGTCGTCGATTTGGCACTCTGAAATATCGACATTTTAGGAGTCGGGAGTGCGAAGGAAGCTACTCTTGGAAGTTGTGAGTCACAAAATCCTGATTCACGAAGAAATGATCTAGATCATCGGATTGTAGGAGAAACGTATATCGTCGATATGGCATCACATTCATTGTGGGTTCGCATTTCGGGAGAACAGAGGTTAATCACATCGGGAGTTCCTGATACATGAAATCCTGACACGCTCTAGAGATGGACCCTAGGTCGTAGCTGGAGGTCACATCAAGAAGAATTTAAGGGAGGATCTAGCTAGTGATAAGCCCCTACCAGGATTTCGGAGATCATAGGAGTCGGAGTGACTTGCAGCAGAAGTCTTGAAATCGTGAAATGAAAAGTGCCTTTTGGTTAGGCTTGTGGTCACGACCAGTGGTCAGGTGGAGGGGATGTTCAGAACCAAACATCAATATAGCATAGAAAAACCTCAGGAAAAGTACTCAACGCCTTGAAAAAGAGATAATTTCAGATAATAAGCCTCTTCGAGGGGGAAACCTACTTTTACCCCACTTAAATGTTCAAGTACAAGATGATTCAA
>ML783938.1:129022-139360 GCA_009831015.1 Picea engelmannii | reverse complement strand
AAAATGAAAATGTCTCCTTGGTATATATAGGAGACTAGGAGGTATAATTACAACTAATGGCCTAAAGCTGACATAAATAAAATAACATTACTAATATAATATGCCCCAATTAAGGGGTAATGAACCAATATTAGGGCTTAACAGGGGAAGCTCACGTCTGGTTCTTGTGCGTGTGGGATGAGTTTCACATTTGGACCTATGCATATTGGTTGTGGAGATTCCAGTAGGGAAACGAAGAGTTTCTTCAAGCTCAGAGATCAGAGAACAATCCTTGACCGGGAGGTTGGTGGACCCTGCCGAGGTAGGGGGACTGCATCACTATGCCTTTGTTTATGACATATATGTTCAATGTTTTGGCCCAAAGAACTCAGTCCATTTTTTAAGGATAGATATATAGTGCTCATTGTTCTTTTTTTTTTAATGGATTTACTATTAAAAAACTTGCCTTAGAGTCTTGGTTGTTGCTTCCTTTCTTGATTTAACACATCTTCTCATTGGCATGGTTTGGTGGTCTTGTAGTTCTTCAATATTGTATTTTTTTATGTAATTTGTTCTAAAATGGAGCATCTAACAATTATATGACAATGCACTGTGTCAATCCATCAGGATTTTATGGAAACAAAAAATGAATTTCATATAGTTTCAAACCAACGTTCAATTCTATTCATAATGTAGATAGAACATAGCAATACCAAATCACAATGTTGCATCAAGATCGTCGTTCTTGTATCTAGACATGCAATTATTAATCTTTAATGATAACAACCCATAATGCAATAATTTTAATACTTAAGTTAATATGTTACAGTCATGGAAGAATGTATCAAGAACACACTTACTCCCACAAGTTGCAATACAATCTAATCTTCAACAAAGCATTAGCTGATAATTACTAGAAAATGATGGTTTTGCAACAATGGGGCTTGTTTGAAACCAATTCTCGCTTACGGAAATTTCCCTCAACCTTTCTATTTTCCCACTCTTTTATCCCTGTAGTTTCTCTTTCTGTTTACTTAGTGGTTTTTTTCCGAAAATGTCTTGTTGTGTGGGTTGGTGTATTCACGTGTTTCGACCGAGCACTTCCCCTTTGTCTAAATTTCACTTTCCATTGTTCCATGACCTGCAAAAAACACTCTGACTTCTACGATGTGCAGATTTACTTCTGGACTCCCACATCATCCCCTCTTACGTGTTACACATTTTGCACCGAAATGTTTCGATATATACAATTTGACAGTCGGGGCCTTACGGCTCCTCGGGAACCCGTAACCCTATTTTGAAGCTCGTATGACCGCTTTCCACACTTGACCATTTCTTTACATCTCTTTGGCAGATCATCAAGTTTGCGGGTTCAGGAAATTTCAAATTTCTAGTTGTTGTTTCCTATGCCTACTACCTTCAAATTTGTTTCCAAGTATATGCAATATGTATACAACTTCTCCAACAACATACATAAAATATCTTTCCAGGAAATGGAATATCTATTGCATATTTCCATATATTGGACCTTATTTTCCCTCTTCTATACTTGACCAAATTTCCATTTCTTTTTCCCCTATACTCTCTCTTTCTCGCTACTTAGTCTTTTTCCGAAAATGTGACTCTGACCAACCACTAGCCATTCGATGCCTAGGCACTCTTCAGATCACGAATTCCTGGGCAGGCGGGCTCTATATTTCACTTCCATTGTTTCGTGGCCTACAAACAGCACTCGTACCTTCATGATATACAAATTTGCTTCTGCACTCCCACACCATACCCTCTTCCATGATACACATCTTTCACACGAAATTTATGAGACCTACAATTTGACCTTTGGGTCCTCACGTCTCTTGGGGAACTATTGTCACCCTATTTTGAAGCTCGTGCCTCCACTTTCCATATTTCTCCATTTCTTGTAATCTCTTTCGCGCCTCCAATTCCATACTTACCTATTTTTTTTCGCTTGCATATTCCCGGACATGCGGACTGCACTTACAGTGTTCCTTGACCTGCAAATAACTCTGCCCCCTCTTCCAAGATATACAAATTGACTTCTGGACTCCTACATAATCCATCTTCTGTGTTACACAGTATGCACTCAAAATTTCTGATCAATACAATTTAACCATCGGGCCCTCATGTCTCCTTCAAGACCCTTGTCAACCTATTTTGATGCCCATCCGACTGCTTTCAACAACCATTTCTTGCAATCTCTTTGGTGGATCAACGGGTTGACAGGTTCAGACAATTTCCAATTCCTAGTCGTTGTTTTTTGTGCCCGCCACCTTCGCACTTATTTCCAAGTATATAAATTCTCCAGAAACATGCAGAAAAGATCTTTCCAGGAAATGGAATATCTATTACAGATGTGAATATATTATCCCTTATTTTTCATCTTCTATACTTGACCAAATTATCTTTTTTCTTTTCCCTGTACTTTATCTTTCTTGTCACTTATCCGTTTTTTCGAAAATTTCTAGCTGTGCGGGTTGGCAGACTTGCGAGTTCACTACTCCTACATCAGCCCCTCTTTTGTGTTACACAGTATGCACTCAAACGTTTTGATCAATACAATTTTACCATCGGGACCTCATGTCTCCTCGATAACCCTTTCCATCCTATCTTAGATCCCGTCTTCCAGATTCCTACATCAATCCCTCTTCTGTGTTACACAGTATGCACTCAAAAGTTATGATCAATACAATTTGACTGGTGGGGCCTGTTATAACCCTATAATTTATAGGACAAATTGGTGACTGAAATGTTAACTCTTTAGTGTTTTTTGTTTGTCAAATGATTTTCCATTCTGCAAATAATTTGAGAAAAGGAAAAAGAAAAGAAAAGAAAGAAAAAGAATAAAAGAGGGCATAAAAGAAATTCAATAGAGCCCCATGCAATAACAATGATTTGGTCCATACCATTCAAGCATGACCAAGTTCATTTAAATTTATGTTGATAGGAGTAGTGAATAAGCTTGGCTAAACTATTTAATCTTAGGCAAGCGATTTAGGTTAGTTAGTGAATAAATTTGACCAAACTGCCTAATCTTGGTCAGATAACCCTAGGATAGAGTAATTTCTTAGTACAACATTTTAATCTAGGCTAATTGTCATAGGTAATTAGGTTAGAGCATAGGGTAGTTTGCTTTATCTCAATAAAACAAGCATGATGATCAATGTTGAACCATATCTTTGAAGTTTAAAAGGTTTGATGTTTAATCCCTTGGTGATAAAAACATGGAAAAGCTTGGGAAAAACCACGATATGCACTTATCCTAAGTTTTTCGGAGCACATATGCCTTCGCGCTCACAGTTAAGCACAGTGCATAAATGAACGGTTGGAGAGCGGGCACCTAGATCTACGGTTGACAAGTCTTTCCAGACCCCCCCCCCCTCGATTGTTCTACCTTTAACGGTGGGGGGGGTCCAGAATCGGAGATAACAAAGGCGCACAACTGAACGACTCAGGAGTCAACGCCTAGATCCATGACCTAGATTGGATTCCGGACCCCCCCCGACCGTTCTTATTTTAATGGTGGGGGGGGAGGGGTCTGGAATGAAGTATAAACATCTCACACAGATCTATGGTTAAGAAGAAAGCACACAAATCAACGGCTCATGGTGTTTTTTGGACCCTGCCGACCGATCTGTCTTTAATGGAGGGGGGGGGGTCTAGAATGGAATGTTTTCTAGTGGGCCATTTTTCCCATCTACGTGGTAGGAATCTATTGGGTCAGACTCCCACCGCCTCCCAAGGTATGACATACCTTGTCATCCCATGATGTCATTATCCACATTTTTCCCCTAGAGGTCACGTCTCATTACTTTGTTAGTCCATTCCCCTTGTTCACCCTTTACAAGTCCTTTCACCATGGTTACTCCCCAATCAACCCCCGCCACATCACCTAGCCGTATTCTTCAGTCATTGTCACCTACCATCTCATGCTCTACATGACCCGTTGGCCATTTATTACTGGCTAACTTATCCGTTAACCTGTTGACCTGTCTCCCACAACCAACGGGTATCTGTTTGCTCAAAACTACCTTCACCCTTCATTCCCTCGTCATTTACCCTGTCATCGCACCAAAGAATATTTTCCACATTCTCCTCTCCATTACAGTCAACTATCCAAAGCTACCATCATCCCCACTAACGATTGTTTGATTTGCAGGTATTTTTACAGCGATGGTGCCAAAATCAAAGAGAACAGAAGCCAAGGAAAATCCTTTCCTCCCTCCCCCTGTCGCCCTCAATAGGATCCCTCTGTCCGAAAAAGACCATTTAATCGTAGACACCAAATGCGAATTCGACTTCGCGGACTTGCAGTCATGGCTCAAAGAGGTTTTCCTTGACCAGAGCGACAAAATTGATCTCTGGGAGTCAAACCTTCCCCTGTATCTTTTCCCCTAGGTTCACCATTTCCCCGAATTTTACCTCAAATGCCAAGCTCATTACCTTCCCGACCAGAGAGTCATAGTTTCTTCATTTGAAGAAACTATGTTCTTCATTCCACCAGAAACCATTCATCAGATGATGCAGATACCCAGAGCCGAATGTGCCTCACCTTTCAACCTTGAAATCATCATAGAACTCTACTAGAAATTTTCATTCCCCCAAAGAGCTCAGATTTTTGAACTTTTTCTCCCACAAGCCGCTCAGCTCCCCACTACAAATCCCCCGTATCCTTCATCCCTGTTCTCAGTGAAGGGAAACCAGGTCATATCATCACTCTGTGCCCTGCTTGGGTATTTTTCGGATCAATGGGTGGATGAACCCATATTGGGTTTTTTGTCCATCTTCTCCACATATGAGAGACCCACCACTCACCTCGACTACAGCACCTTCCTGGCAGACAACATTCATGAGAAATTCTCAAATTTCACCACAGAAGGCATGTTCTGGTATTCCTCAATACTGGCTTACATGTTCATATTCTTTCAAGCGGACAAACTCTCCTTTTCGATGCAGAAGATGGACAAGGATGGGAGGCCACAGGCCGTGACAACATGGACTTCACTGCTCAAACACAACTCTATAGAATTCAGCTTCAAACAATTTATTGAGCAGTTCTACCATCATGTGGTGACCATTCTCAGTGGCAGACCTGAGCTGAGAATAAATGAGGAAATTTAGAAGATCTTACACCTTTCGGATCTTGCAAAAACGAGAGACTGGTACCTGTACCAGGACCACACAGAGATTAGAGTGTATGGGTGTGAATTGGCTCCATACAAGTTACCCAAGTATCTTCCCGTGAGGATATTTGCCCTGGAGTACATAAGGAAGATGATCAATTCAGACGACATACATTTTGTGTCTCTGAAAAAGAAGCAACAACTTAGGATCAAAGGGCAAATAGGATCATTCATCTGCAATAGCCGAAGTGTCGGGGAGGAAGCAGATAGACTGTTAAAGGAAATGAAGTTTTTTGTTAGCTTCATATGGCATTATGACCCCTGCGGGATAATTTCAGAGATGAGAGTTAAGAATAAGAATATCCCATATGTCCACACATCCAGGCCTGAGATAGAGAAGTTCGCCAACTAGATAGAATGGGAGCCAAACACTCTGGTTGAGATAGAGTAGCAGGACCTTTTGGTCACTATCTCACATACGACTATGCCACGGGCTCCCAAGGAGAAAAGGCTCAGGAAGGACACTTCACCATCCATTACTGAAGTATCATCCAAAGAGTTCCAATTACACACCAAGAGGCCAAAAACTAGTCAGGCACCCGACATAGCTGGTGAAAAGGAAATTCAATCCACTACAACTATGGAGGTTGATCGGTCACTCCTTAGTACAAGCAGCAAACAAATCATGACTACAGTATTGCCCAAGAAGCCTATAGATACTCCACTAGCCAACCAGCTGAGTAAATTAGGACTGAAATTGAGTATTTTTGAGAAGTATGATCTGATCAAAAAGAAAAATCAAACACTGACCAGCAACACGTATGCTCAGTTCTGGAAGAAAACATCCATTGCACAACACAGACTATTGTCTGCATTCAACACTGAGAAGGGTAGAATGCACATGGCGTTTCTGCAAGCATAGGTGCCAGACCCGAAAGTAATCACCGATTACAAAAGGGTAACATTTGAATTTAAGACTAAATATGTGCATCCAACTGATCAAATGGATCTGCACAGGAAAACTGGGGAAATGGTTTTCTCCACATTGGCACATGCTTCTACTGCTGCCTCCAAATTACAAGTATCTCTGAACAATGTCCAGATGCAACTGAAGTTAGAAAAAATATCATTCTTTTCCAAGGATAACAGGATTAAGACGTTGATCCTTACACCATGCAAGCTACAAGACTGTAATCTTTATCAAGAAATCTTTCATTAATACAAAGAGACGTTTTCACAGGATTCTCGCGTGTTATTCATTGGTGATGTTTTTCTCTTATATGTTGAATGTTCTTCTAACTCAGTTGTCATATTGTTTTTCCAATCTAATCTTTTAAAAGTAACGCATGTTGCAGGATTTATCTTTGTATACCCTATTTTCTAACTTTGAAAGGTTTTAATGTTTATCTTATGATATTATAGTGAAGAAATTATTAAATGCTTCTTTACTTTAATTGATATTATTATCTCTTCTGCTATTCATCACTTTAATGCTAAAGAATCCAATGAATGCATTATCTTGCCCTGTGAAATAATCTTTTTGTTTTTGGTTTAGATTTCTATCTTTATAATACAGACCCCATAGCCCAATGGATGCGTAAATCCCCTTCATCCAACTTAACAAAAACAACAAACCAGTCAATCTTATTTTATATAACTAGCCTAATATCTTAAAGTTAAAACATAGCTAAATCATACAAAGAGATCCCTCTCTGAAACTGGTAGGGCTAGATTCCAGTTTCGAAGTGGTTGGATAAAGTTACCTCTAGTAAATTCCTTCTACCCTGGAAACCTCTAGGAATTTATAGAGCGTTAACATAGTGGTGACCATACTGGGGAACTGAACAAACTTCCAACCCCACGTTTTCTTCTTCCCTAGAAGAAGACTTTGTTTTTTAACAAATTGTAAATCCGAGAAAGAAATAATGTTTAGAGATTGTTAAAAGCTTGTACATATTGATTTCGGACTCATAAAACTAAAAAATATATATATAAATTAGAAAAATCTGGCTCCTAAAAGAGTTTACACTTGATCTCACCCAGACCCAGAACCTACAATAGCGACTAACAATCTAGAATAGTTACTTAGAAAGAAGATCATTACAAAAGGTTCAGGGAGTCATAGTCTCTGTCACAAGTCCTTTTCCCTCCCAGAAGAACTCATTACCCTTCAAGATCTCGACTTTGACACCATTTTCGAACAAAGCCTGTTTAGAATGAAATCTGATAGCTTCGTAACTGAAATCGTTTTAGACCCAAAAATCCTGCAACCCTGGACCCCTAAAATACTATCTCCCACTACAAAACCTCAAACCACTCACTCCATACCAGCAATCCCCTCCTCCTCCTCATCTTTTGTCACCGCCCCACCTATCATCCAGGTTGTTGTCCCACCTCCTCCACCTATCATGGTAGCTAGATACACTCCCTTGGTGTTGGTCGCACCTCTACATGCTATGCCCCAGGATTATCAAATGAGACTTCCACATTTCGATGGAACAGGGCCCTTGAGCACACAACAACACGTTGATAAAATGAATGACTATTTTGATCTGCAGGAAGTAGACGAAGCTGACGTTCAAATGAGATTGTTTGCGCAGAGTTTGACTGGTGACATTAAGAAATGGTACAAAGGTTTATGTGATTCCTCAGTGCTCGACCTTACAGCATTTCAAAGAAGTTTTCTGGACAAATGGGAGGTAAAGAAAAATCCTCTCCAAATCTTGTCAGAATACGAAAACATCAGAAAGAATCAAGGTGAGACAATTCAAGATTATTGCACCTTCTTCAATAATCTGTACAATGCAATTCCAGCCAATATTAAACCCCCACAAGGTTTAGCACTGATAAAATTCCCTGACGGTTTCGACGCTGATATGTCATATCAATCAAGGGAAAGAAACTCTACCACCCTAGAGGACATGCAGAAAATCACGATAAGTGTGGAGGCCAACCTTTTGGCTAAAAGGGCATGGTAGAGGACCGAAAGGAGAGTCATAATTAAAGAAGAACCTTCCACATCTTCTTCTGATGCCAAATTTGATTCCTTATCTAGAGCAATGGAAAGGATGATGGAGAGACTTACTGTATCCGAAAGAAATCCTCCTAGAGAAAATCAACCCGCTCCACAAATTCGGAATCCTAACTTCAGAAGAAATCCTCCTCAAATCAGGCAGAGGGATCCCAGGGATCAAAGAGAATAGAGGGGTCCTGATCAACAGATCAGACCACCCCTACAGGAAAATTATGTCGATGAAGGAGAAGAGGTAATTGAAGAATTGGAGGACACTCACATAAACCTCATGGGAATTCACGACAACGAAGCTATTTTACTCACTTAAGAAGAGTAAGAACTTTTCCTTCTTTCTCAAACGCAGGTGAGCGAAGAAGCTGAAGCGACTGAACAATAGGCCTTTGAAAATGCCATTATGGAGGTACATAGACAATACAATTTGCGAAGTAAGAAGACAGATGAAAATTCCCCAAAAAAGGTAACCGAAATGAAGAAAGTGGTCGAACCTAAGAAATCTCTTGAGCCTTCTACCAAAAAGATCCCTGAGAAAGGTAATGCTGAAGCTCCAGCAAAAGGAAAAATTACCATTTTACAAAGATCAACGCAGACTGAGGTTTCATCAACCAGCCCACCAAATACTTCTGCACAGAAGACTATGGTGGACAAATTAGAATTGCTGAGCCAAAGCAGAGCACCTACTCCTTTAAGCCTCGAAGGGGAATTAACCAAAGTGAAAATTCCCATTCCCCTTTTTGAGTTGATGAGTAAGGATGCTTGTCGATCACAGGTGATCAAAGCATTGAGCATTGAACCTGATATAGACACGAAGGCCTTAACCATTGGATCAGTGAATCATTCGGACACTATAAATCTTACCAACGATCAACCTGAACTCTTGTTTAGTCTGGAAGTTGATGGTCAGACTGACCCTGGGGCTGTCGCTCCTTTTTACATCAGCCTTAATATACATGACCTGATTCTACACAATGCTATGTTAGATTCGGGTGCTTCCCATAACCTGATGCCTAAAGCAGTGATGGAAAAATTGGGACTTGAGGTCACCAGACCTTACAAAGACTTACACTCTTTTGACTCTAGCAAAGTCAGATGCATCGGTTTGATCAAGGACCTATGTATCACTCTGGTTTAGATTCCAGTGAAAAGCATGGTTATGGAAGTTGTGGTCATAGACATTCCCCCGAAATATGGTATGTTGTTGTCCAGGTCTTGGGGGGGCAAGTTGAAAGGTACTCTGCAGTTGGATATGTCATATGCCACCATCCCAGTATTCGGGAAACAAAGAAGACTGTACAGAGAGATGCTAATGAAATATATGGTCAGCAACCAAGAAAAGCCACATAACTTGTTGGAAATGTTTAACAGGTAGCATATTCTTGTCATTGATGGCAAGTACAACAATGAAGATGGCATGTATACAGGAAGAATGTACAAAGGATTGTTGGCCTGTTCTACAGGATGACAGACAAACAAAAGACAAAGCTCAGAGAAGTGAATGATCGCATGCAGACGTCGGAATCCTTTAAGGATTCGAGGAGAATAAGCTCAGGAGGCATATCGCTCTTATACGTGCAAGGAGCACAGGAAAGAGATCGAGAGCCGTCGGATCTCACTCGGAAATCCCGACAGCTGTTGGATCGGGAGAAGCTGGGCAGATGTTAAGCGCAGGTGTTGGCGTATAGAAGAAGTGATCTGCGCCGTCAGATTGGAAGCAGATGCCCGACAGCCGTCAGATCTGCAAAAGATGCGAGGGGGATAAGCCATCGGAGAATCAGAGATCGGGAGTTTATAATGTCCAATCCACTTGACATCGAAAACTCTGAAATCGCGATATGCGATTTCGCGATGTAATCACAACCGTCGGATAAGAAATGTTCTGGACCGTTGATCACAGCCCGTATCGGAGAATCAGGAATCGAGGTTTCGCGATTCCTGTGAACAAGTGCATCAGAAATCCCGAAATCGCGAAACACGATATTGCGATTCAATCGCAACCGTTAATACAAAGATCACACCAGGACCATTGATCCAACCCACGACAGCAGAGCACGTCAGCAAGGGACACATGGCACAACCAGGGAATGACAGGTGTCAGACAGATTCAACACCTCATGCACATATAAGTCACGAATCAGAGTGACACGTGGCAGGATCTAACACGTGTCAAACCACGTGTGACGTCAGCAGAGG
>ML783938.1:66667-98422 GCA_009831015.1 Picea engelmannii | reverse complement strand
TTTCTTTAATACAACACTAAGTGCTTTTGGAATTGAGCATATATAGTGCGCAGCTATCTTTGAAACAAAAGACTTCCCTGGGTTGATAATTTATGTTTCACTTGGTTGTTTGAAATTAATTAAGCAATTATAGTGACCAACACTAACCTGGATGAGTTTCTCAGGAACATCACAAACATGTTAAAAAAGGATACAAAAATAAAATGGAACATTGAATCTAAGCAGTCTTTTGAACAAGTTAAACATGCGCTCACACAGGCTCCAGTCTGGATCAGTCCTGATTTCACCAAAGATTTTTACCTTTTTTCTTTCGCTTCTGAACATACCATTGCAACAGTATTACTACAGAAAAACAATGAAGGGTAAAAATAGCCCATAGCCTTTTTCAGTAAAGCATTAAGAGATGCTTCTTTGAATTATAAAATAATGGAAAAACAAGCTTTTTCCCTGGTGAAAGCCATAAAGGATTTTAGAGTATATATTCTCCATTCCCATACCATCGCATATGTTATGAACGCAGTAGTAAAAGACATTTTAACTCAGGACAATCCAAATGGCAGAAGAGGAAAGTGGATTGCTATCATTCTGGAGTATGACATAGAGATTAAGCCTACTAAACTGATTAAAGGTCAAGGCCTAGCAAAGTTAATGGCTGAATCCAATTTCCATGCTCTTGATATTAATTTCTTAGCTCTAGTAGATGAACAGGGAGAGCAGGCGACTCCAAGCGTGAAAGAGGTATTTCTAAACTCTCCATGGTACGAAGACCTAATATTTGTTTTGCATAACTTACAAGCTCCCCATGGTCTGACCAAAACTAAAGCTAGGTTTTTGAAATTGAAAGCATTAAAAATTTTCATTCTAGAAGGCAATCTATATTGGAAGGATCCTGGAGGTATTTTGTTGAATTGTCTGTTAAAAGATGAAGCTGACAAAGTATTGCAGGATTTTCATGCAGGAGACTGTGGTGGTCATTTGAGCTGGAAGACCACAGCTAATAAAATTCTCAGAGCTGGGTTCTATTGGCCTACGTTGTTCACTGATGTGCATCAGAAAGTGACTTCATGTCATAAATGTCAGGTTTTCAAGGGTAAAAAGAAGATCCTTCCTTTTCCCCTGAAACCAATCTTTGTTGAAGCTCCTTTCCAGTAGTGGGGATTAGACTTTATCGGAGAAATACATCCTCCTTCTTTGGGCCAGCACAGGTGGATTCTTACTGCAACAGACTATTTCACAAAATGGATCGAAGTTGTACCAAGCAATCAAGCTAATGATTCTATCATTATTAAATTTCTTGAAAATAATATCTTGTCTCGTTTTGGATGTCCTAGAAAGATTATAACTGACAATGCAGCTACTTTCTGATCTAAGAAGCTCATAGAATTTTTCAACCAGTATCATATTGGTTTGGGTCATTCCACAGCTTATTACCCTCAGGGAAATGGGCTAGCGGAGTCATCCAATAAGACCCTGGTGAACATTATTAAGAAAACTTTGAAAGAAAACAAAAAGTCATGGCATAACAAGTTGGTTTTCTCACTATGGGCCAACAGACTGACCACCAAAAGGTCAATTGGTATGTCACCATATCAGTTGGTCAATGGCACTGAAGCAGTTTTTCCACTTCCTTAGGAGTTCATGTCATGAAATTTCTGCAAGAGATGCAAGCTGAGCCAAATGACTCCCAAAGAAGGATAAACTAGATGATCCACTTGGAACAATCCAGAGAAGAAGTATACAACAAAACTGAGGTTGTCCAAGAAAGCATTAAGAAGATCTTTGACAAAAGAACTAAAGAAGATGACTAGGTGACTTGGTTCTGAGATGGGATGCCCGAAATGAGGATAAGGGGAAGCACAACAAATTCGACAGCCTATGGAAGGGACCTTACATGATTCAAGCACTCAGAGGAAATAATGCCTTCTTTCTCAACAACAGTGATGGGACAAATCTGCCAGGAGGACCTGTAAATGGAAGAATGTTGAAGCACTATTCACCTCCTCAGTAGGGACCTGCAATCACACTTTCCATTGTACAAACCATTTTCATTTTGCTTACAAGATTTTGAGTGAAATAACTTTGATCAGATGGTTGAAGCCTACAGAGAAGGCCCTAAGCCATTGAACATTATCTTCCAGTTTTCAAAAATAAAACCAATCAAGCAACAAAGGAAACTATGGAGAAAGTTTTTCAGAACATCAGGAATTAGGATTCTTGGCACTTCACAAGGAGAGTACCATCCCCAGGTGGAGCCGTTGTTATAACCCTATAATTTATAGGATCAACTAGTGACTGAAATTTTATCTCTTTAGTGTTTTTTGTTTGTCAAATGATTTTTCATTCTGCAAATAATTTGAGAAAAGGAAAAAGAAAAGAAAAGAAAGAAAAAGAGGGCATAAAAGAAAGTCAATAGAGCCCCATGCAATAACAATGATTTGGTGCATATCGTTCAAGCATGGCCAAGTTCTTTTAAATTTATGTTGATAGGAGTAGTGAATAAGCTTGGCTAAACTGTTTAATCTTAGCCAAGCAATTTAGGTTAGTTAGTGAATAAATTTGACCAAACTGCCTAATCTTGGTCAAATAACCCCAGGATAGAGTAATTTATTAGTCCAACAGTTTAATCTGGGCTAATTGTCATAGGTAATTAGGTTAGAGCATAGGGTAGTTTGCTTTATCTCAATAAAACAAGCATGATGATCAATGTTGAACCATATCTTTGAAGTTTAAAAGGTTTGATGTTTAACCCCTTGGTGATAAAAACATGGAAAATCTTGGGAAAAACCACGATATGCACTTATCCTAAGTTTTTCAGAGCACATATGGCTTCGCGCTCATAGTTAAGCATAGTGCATAGATGAACGGTCGAACAGCGGGCGCCCAGATCTACGGTTGACAAGTCTTTCTGGGCCCCCCCGACCATTCTACCTTTAACGGGGGGGGTCCGGAATCAGAGATAACAATGGCGCACATCTGAACGGCTCAGGAGTCAGTGCCTAGATCCACAGCCTAGATTGGATTCCGGACCCCCCCGAGCATTCTTCTTTTAATGGTGGAGGGGAGGGGTCCAGAATGAAGTCTAAACATCACACACAAATCTAAGGTTAAGAAGAAAGTGCGCAAATCAATGGCTCATGGTGTTTTTCGGACCCCCCCGACCGATCTGTCTTTAACGGAGGGGGGGGGGTCCGAAATGGAATGTTTTCTAGCGGGCCCTTTTTCTCATCTACGTGGCAGGAATCTATTGGGTCAGACTCCCACCACCTCCCAAGGTCTGACATACCTTGTCATCCCATGATGTCATTATCCACGTTTTTCCCCTAGAGATCACGTCTCATTACTCTATCAATCCATTCCCCTTGTTCACCCTTTACAAGTCCTCTCACCATGGTTACTCCCCAAGCAACCCCCGCCACGTCACCCAGCCATATTCTTCAGTCATTGTCACCTTCCATCTCATGCTCTAAATGACCCGTTGGCCATTTATTACTGGCTAAATTATCCGTTAACCTGTTGACCTGTCTCCCGTGCCCAACGGGTATCCGTTTTCTCAAAAATACCTTCACCATTCATTCCCTCATCATTTACCCTGTCACCGCACTAGAGAATATTTTCCCCATTTTCCTCTCCGTTACAGTCAACTGTCCAAAGCCACCATCATCCCCACTAACGATTGTTTGATTTGCAGGTATTTTTACAGCGATGGCGCCAAAATCAAAGAGAATAGAAGCCGAGGAAAATCCTTTCCTCTCGCCCCCTATCGACCTCGACAGGATTCCTCTGGCTGACAAAGACCATTTAATCGTAGACATCAGATGCGAATTTGACTTCGCGGACTTGCAGTCATGTCTCAAAGAGGTTTTCCTTGACCAGAGCGATGAAATTGGGCTCTAGGAGTCAAACCTTTCCCTGTATCTTTACCCCCAGGTTCACCATTTCCCCGAATTCACCCTCAAATGCCAAGATCATTACCTTCCCGACCAGAGAGCCATAGTTTCTTCATCTGGAGAAACTTTGTTCTTCATTACACCAGAAACCATTTATCAGATGATGTAGATACCCAGAGCCGAATCCACCTCACCTTTCAACCTTGAAATCATCACAGAACTCTAACAGAAATTGTCATTCCCCCAAAGAGCTCATATTTTCAAACGTTTTCTCCCACAGGACACTCAGCTCCCCACTACAAATCCCTCGTATCCTTCATCCCTGTTCTCAATGAAGGGAAACCAGGTCATCTCGTTGCTTTGTGCCCTGCTTGGGTATTTTTCGGATCAATGGGTGGATGAACCCATATTGGGTTTTCTGTCCATCTTCTCCACTGATGAGAGACCCACCACTCAGTTCGACTACAACACCTTCCTGGAAGACAACATTCATGAGCAATTCTCAAATTTTTCCACAGAATGCATGTTCTGGTATTCCTCAATATTGGCTTACATGTTCATATTCTTTCAAGCGGACAAATTATCCTTTTCGATGCAGAAGATGGACAAGGATGGGAGGCCACAAGTGGTGACATCATGGACTTCGCTACTTAGACACAACTCTACATAATTCAGCTTCAAACAATTTATCGAGCAGTTCTACCATCCTGTGGTGATCATGATCAGTGGCAGACCTGAGCCGAGAATAAATGAGGAAATTCAGAGGATCTTACACCTTTCAGATCTTGCAAAAATGGGAGACTGGTACCTGTACTAGGACCACACAAAGATTAGAGTGTATGGGTGTGAATTGGCTCCATATAAGTTACCCAAGTATCTTCCCATGAGGATATTTGTCGTGGAGTACATAAGGCACATGATTAATTCAGACGACATATATTTTGTGTCTCTGAAAAAGAAGCAACAAATTAGGATCAAAGGGAAAATAGGATCATTCATCTATAATAGCCAAGGCGCCGGGGAGGAAGCAGATAGACTGTTAAAGGAAATGAAGTTTTTTGTTAGCTTCATATGGCATTATGACCCCTGAGGGATAATTTCAGAGATGAGAGTTAAGAATAAGAATATCCCATATGTCCACACATCCAGGCCTAAGATAGAGAAGTTCGCCAACTAGACAGAATGGGATCCAAACACTCTGATTGAGACAAAGCAGTAGGACCTTTAAGTCACTATCTCATAGACGACAACGCCACAAGCTCCCAAGGATAAAAGGCCCAGGAAGGACACTTCACCTTCCATTACTGAAGTATCGTCTGAAGAGTTCCAATTACACACCAAGAGGCCAAAAACCAGTCAGGCACCTGACACGGCTGGTGAAAAGGGAATTCAATCCACTACAACTATGGAGGTTGATCGGTCGCTCCTTAGTACAAGCAGCAAACAAATCATGACTACAGTATTGCCCAAGAAGCCTATAGATACTCCACCAGCCAACCAGTCGAGTAAAATAGGACCAAAATTGAGTATTTTTTAGAAGTATGATCTGATCAAAAAGAAAAATCAAACGCTGACCAGTAGCACGTATGCTCAGTTCTGGAAGCAAACATCCACTGCACAACACAAACTGTTTTCTGAATTTGACACTGAGAAGGGTAGAATGCACATGACGTTTCTACAAGCACAGGTGCCAGACCCGAAAGTAATCACCGATTACAAAAGGGCAACATTCGAATTTCAGACTAAAGATGTGCATCTAGGTGATCAAATGGATCTGCACAGGCAAGCTGGAGAAATGGTTTTCTCCACATTGGAACATGCTTCTACTGCTGCCTCCAAGTTACAAGTATCTCTGAACAATGTTCAGATGCAACTGAAGTTAGAAAAAATATCATCCTTTTCCAAGGATAACAGGATTAAGACGTTGGAGGAACTGGTCCTCAAGATTGGATATGATCCCTCGAATGTGAAAGTAGTTGAGGAGATGCTCAAAAAGAAAAATGTCGATATCGCATCTATGAGGAAACAGTTGAAACTTCCACCAACAGAAGATTCACAAGCAAAGTAAATAGCAGAGAAAGAAGGGGAAAAGGATGAGATTCTCAAGCTCATCATGGAGCAGAATGCACAGTTGAAGGAAATGGAAGCGGAATTGGAAAAACTAGTGAAAGAGAAGGAGCAGTCAAAGCCCATGGAGGTCATTCCACTGAGTGCAGTTCCACTCACATGAGTGAGCACAACATCTGTAGTAGAAATTCCCTCGACAACTCCACTGACAACCCTGGAGAAGACTGTTGAACTAGATAAATCCATGGAAGAAATGAATTTTCAAGAGACAGAGATTAGCAGACTCAAAAAGGAGATTGAGAACCTTCAGGAACTCAAGTCTTCTTACCAAACTAGCTACTCCAAGGAAAAAAAAACATCAGACCATCTCAAACAGGAATTGCAACAGCTTCAGAAGCAAATAGTGGCAAGCAAAACACTTGCCGAGGTCAAGGAAGGTGTCTGGATGGACATCACCAAGTCCATGAATGAAATATGGTCGATGATACAAATCATGTTCAAGAAAAACGAGCTGGTGCAAAGAAGTCAGCAAGCTATTGAAAAGATAAGAGCAGAACTGGGAGAGATGCCCACAAAAGCTGCTGAGATCATCAAATTTATGAATTCCAAAACCAGAGAGGAGCTAGAGGAGTTGAAAATAGAAGATAGGAGAGAGACCATTCTTGAGGTCAAGAGGGTCCTGACCAAGAGAGGAATGATGCTATAGCTGGAGGAAAAGGTCTAGACCATGGACGCAGGAGTGCAAATATTTTTCAGCAAGATCGAAGCTCTGCAGAAGAAAGGCCTTCCTGGTATGAGAGTGATAAATGACAAGTTAATGATGCTTACCGATTACAAAAAGAAACTAGCCACTGTGGCTAAGGATAGCTCAAAATTCTCAGGAATACAAGGCAGTATCACACGCAAGTCATTCTTAGATGCTTTACAGTTAGACATCAGTATAAATCATGAGATCTGGTACATCTTCATCATCAAGCCAACTTTTTCCAAGTACACAGAGATGGATGAGGTATACCGAAGATTACTCAAAGTCAGCGTTCCCAGTAACCTTCGATGGGAAGAGCTCTACAATCTAATCGAGTAGTCGATGAGGTGTCCAAGCCTAGTTAGCTATCCAGTCAGACGAGGTCATGTAGAGGCCTCACCAATGGTTCATCCCAGAAATCAACATGAAGTTTCAACACATCATCAAGCAGTTTCCTAAATTTTTGTATCTTGTTAAGTTAGTTAGCTAAATTTAGGTTTTCCACGTCCTGATCTTTAATGACAAGGTCGTATGTAATTTTGATTATAAATACTTCAAACTTTGAAGTACTGAGGGTTGATCCTTATGCCCTGCAAGCTAAAAGACTGTAATCTTTATCAAGAGATCTTCCATTAATACAAAGAGACGTTTTCACAGGATTCTCACATGTTATTCATTGGTGATGTTTTTCTCTTCTATGTTGAATGTTATTCTAACTCAGTTGTCATATTGTTTTTCCAATCTAATCTTTTAAAAGTAATGCATGTTGCAGGATTTATCTTTGTATACCATGTTTTCCGACTTTGAAAGGTTTTAATGTTTATCTTCTGATATTATAGTGAAGAAATTCTTAAATGTTTCTTTACTTCAATTGATATTCTTATCTCTTCTGCTATTCATCACTTTAATACTAAAGAATCCAACGAATGCATTATCTTTCCCTGTGAAAGAATATTTTTGTTTCTGGTTTAGATTTCTATCTTTATAATACAGACCCCATAGCCCAATGGATGCATAAATCCCCTTCAACCAACTTAACAAAAACAACAAACCAGTCAATCTTATTTTATATAACTAGCCTAATATCTTAAATTTAAGACATATCTAAATCATACAGAGAGATCCCTCTTTGAAACTGGTAGGGCTATATTCCAGTTTCGAAGTGGTTGGATAAAGTTACCTCTCGTAAATTTCTTCTACCCTGACAACCTATGGGAATTTACAGAGCATTAACAGGACCTCATGTTTCCTTAGGAACCCTTTTCATCCTATTTTGAAACTCGTCTAACCAATTTCCATGGTCATTTCTTGCAATATCTTTCACGGATCGTAGACAATTTCCAATTCCTAGTTGTTTTTTTCTATGCCCGCCACCTTCACACTTATTTCCAAGTACATGCAATAAGTATATAAGTTCTCCAGAAACATGCAAAAAATATCTTGCCAAGAAATGGGATATCTATTACAGATGTGAATATATTATCCCTTCTTTTCTGTATTCTATACTTAACCAAATATTTGTTTCTCTTTTCCCTAAACTTTATCTTTCTCGTCACTTATTCATTTTTCCGAAAATGTCTAGTTGCGTAGGTAGGAGGAATTTTGGGTTCACGTTTACATTCGTGCTTTTATATCACCACACCGACCGACCTCTTCCCCATTCCATACCTAGCCACTTCTCTGACCGCATATTACTGGGTATGTGGGCTCTATATTGCACTTCTATTGTTCCATGACTTGCAAATAGTACCCTCACTTCCGCGATATACAAATTTACAACTAGACTCACAACATATCGTCTTCCATATTACAATATACCTATCATTCCCTCTTCCGCGGTACACATTTTGCACTGAAAACTTCTAAGACATATATTTTGACTGTTGGGTCCTCATGTCTCCTATGGAACTATTGTCACCCCATTTTGAAGCCCATCCGTCCGCTTTCCATACTTCACCATTTCTTTGAATTTCTTCCACGGATCGTCAGGTTGGAGGGTTCAAGAAATATCCAATTCCTAATCGTTGTTTCTTGTGCCCACACCCCTTGTAATTAACAATTAGCAATTATATATAAGATCTTATTTATAATTATGCAATTAGCAAGCATTAATGATAAACTAGGATTTGAGGAGATCTCCCATTAATACGCATAAAACCAAAATTTCTGGATGGTTATATTATCCCTTCCAAGTGTTAATTCCAAACATCATGGAATGTCATTTGTGCGTCGTTGGGTTGGTTCATTCATGAAATTTGCAATCCTTGATTTCGAAAATGAGTCTGACCGACCGTTTCCCTATTCCATACTTAGCCACTTTCCCGGAATTCCACAAATATACAAACTGGTCGTTGAACTGCCCCATCATGCTCTCTTCCATTTTACACATTTTGTAGTCAAAAATTTTGATACATAAAATTTTACCGTCGGACACTCACCTCTCCTGGGTATCCCCCATAACACTATTTTGAATCTCATCCGACCTCTTTTCAGACCTTTCCATTTTTTCTTTTCTCTTCCCTATCTCCATGACCTTCACACTTGTCTATAATAAAAAAATGTTTCTATATATATCTTGTTTCTAAATATGTAATTAGTGACATTTAATTCTAACAGGTCATCATGCAGGAACTATATAGATTGTCATTGAAGGGAGAAAGGCTCAAGCAGATCTCCTATTAATACGCATTAAACCAAGATTTGCGGAGGGTTATATTATCCCTTTCGAGTGTTGATTTCAAAATCATGAAATTTTGTTCACATGTCATCGGCTTGGCACGTTCACAAAACCTCCAATCCTTAATTGCTCTTTACCGTACCCGCCACCTTTGCACTTCTAAATATGAAATAAGTAAGCTTTACTGCTAACAGTTCATCATGTAACACCCATATAGATTTTCATTAATTAGCGAAAGCCTCGAGGATATTTCCCATTCATAAGCATTGAACCAACATTTGTAGAGAGTTATATTATTGCCTCCAACTGTTCATTTCAACGATTGTTTGGAGAAAACGAACGTTCTCATAAACCTATGGCATTAGCTCGACAACAGTTATGTGGATATACAGTGACCATATTCAAGCGCGAGGACCATAACTTCCATTGGTCCAAGGTATTTTCTTATTACTCGTCCCTTGCCTCCTAGAACGAAGTAATTTGGACCTCTAGGATTGCTCATGCAGGTTGTCAAGTTTTGACTGTAAGGATATGGTCTCTTGTTGCACCGATAAATTTATTTCATACAAAATAATTATTCCACTACGGAACTACTCTTCTGTTTCTTCGTCAGCTCAGGTCTTCTGCCAGATGTTAAGATTGTCAGAGCCAACATTGACTTTCAAAGGAGAAGATTCTAAGAAGTTCCTAACAAAGAATAATAACCGGTTGGACCTCTTTCTCGATCTCTTGGAAGACCTGATGGTAGTTCCTAAAGATATCACAAGCTTGCAGGTTAGTTCATTTAGAAATCCATTCTGGGAATCCAAAACAACTATTTCCCAGATGGCTCTTTATATTTTGTATTTCACAGTCAAGTAACAAGCCATTTTTAATTGGGGCAAACTAATTTCCCATGAAATCTGTTCCCAATTGTCAAGCTTCAAAAAGGAGAATAAATTTTATATGTCATCCTACTTAGTTTTTGCGATAGCACATTGCTGCTAGTTTCCAAAATTGTCTCTGTCCAAGAAAATCAACTGGGAATTCGACCCAGTAACGTTCTAGTACCAGGCCTTTTGGAAGCATAAGGCATCCAACTATTTTTATGATGTTTTTAATGGCTTCGTGTATTTTTTCAAAGTTTTGTTGTTAGGATAATATGATCCCCACATATCTGAACAAGAAACCTGTTTTTTAGAAAGGAAGGGGACACTTGAACATCTGGATAATTACACTGTGATAAGGATTTTTGTCTCCAGGGAAAAACCTGATCTCCTTCCATGTCACATTATGGACATAATTTTTGTTACAGAAGTAGTAGGGCAATACAACTATTGGTTGTATCTATTCCAAGAGAAGAGAAAAAAACAGTTCATTCCTCTGCCTTGGAAAGTCGGTGACTTCATGTTGAGGAATGTCAAAAAAATTGACGAATTCATAGCCCATTCTAGAAAATTGAAACTAAGATATGTTGAAGTCCTAAGAGGGTTTGACCCCAATTAAATGTTTTTACAACATTTACAAACACTTGGCTTTGGAATTTTTTTTTTCAAAAAGCACCTGACCGAAAAAAGAGACACTAGCGACAATGTTCCTTCTTTTGATGTCAGTGACCTAGACACAGTGAAAAGAAACATTGAATTATACAAGCAACATGGAAAAGGCCTGAGTGAGAAGAGTGTTAAATCGGTGAATAACACTCCCAAAGGTACAACATCCCAGAGCATCGCTCCAACGGCCCACCATAGCAACAAAGAAACTCAAATTTCTTCAAATGGAGGAGGAGATAATGACCCTCCTCACCCTAAAATTGATAGTTCTCACAAGCTTCCAGTAGAAAAGAAGAGAAAAAAAATTGTGGGACAAGCGGAAGAGCCCGAAATTCAAATTGAGAACATGGAAATTGAGCATGATCTAGATATCTTATTCTTCTACCTTGATCAGCCCGGAGACGCAATCCATCATAGTCGTCCAATGGACATATCTGATACCAAAAATTTTCATGAAGATGAATCCTTCATGTTCCATAGCGTTATTTTTTACAGCTAGTCCAAAAAATTGATTATTGAAAAAAAAGATGTAAAAAATAAGAAAGGAAAATCCCATTCAGAGGTTAACCTTGCGAAGATATAGCCATCCCAAATCTGTCGACTTCACATAGTGACCGCAGATTCACTTGATGATTCCATTGGAGGCATCGAGGTCAAGAATTCTAGACTGAAGGACTGGGTCAAGGAATTGGAAGAGGCTTTGATTCCTATGCCATTGCTTGCCAATTCTTTGGCAATATCCATGCCTGCCACCCCTGTAGCCAAGTTAAAAGGATCCTCTAGCCTCCTCACATCATGTAGAGGATATGTCAAGAATAATATAAAGAAAATAATGGAACTGGTCACTGAGGCATGTGAAACATCACAAACCATGACTTCCCTTGGAACGAGGGCACATAATTTGCTCGAACATTTGTAGGAGAGGTTAAAAGATGAAGAATATTTCTATTTAAACATGTTCCTTCCTTTTGGCACCATTGTCAACAACATTACAAAAACAAGAATAAGACAACAAGATCTCCCATCCAAAAATTAGATTGGTCAATTAAATGCATGTTGGAAAGAAAAAGTGAAGAACCTTCATCTCATTGTTTAGTCATGTGAAAAGGCCATATCAAAGAAAGAAAAATTATTCAAAAAGTTGTCTAGAATAAACTTAGCCAGAAGGACCAACGACTTCCAAGACCCCAACTTAATCGTCAACTCCTTGCCCTTAACTAAGAAAGACTTCGATAAACAGGTTGACATTTTTAAGGCGTTGTATTTGGAAAAGTTTTACAGCATCCTTGAATATGGTCAAGATGACATCAACGACTGGCTCTGTGTAATATTTCTCTTTGTAATCTTTCTATCAACTTCAAGGAATTAGAAAATGAAATTTTCAACATAAAAATCTGGAATGAGATCAATGTCACCCCAATGAGAAGCTACATTGAAGAATGGCTCGAAAGGGAATTGAAGCAGGTCGTCGATGAAAGGAAACAAGTAATTGCCACGATTCCAGTAGTCATCGATGACATCAATGAAAAGGCATCAACAAGAAAATAGCAAAAGGGGTCATATGTACCATCACTGTAATTCTATTGATCGCATCCTTCTTTGTTTATCAACCCATTTATTCCACTTTTTTAAATAGAAATGTCTAGCCAAAGACTGATACCTTTCAATTTATTATTTTCAGGTATTAAACTCTATTGTCTCCCACTTATTCTTTCTACAGTCCTATTTCTTGTACATATTTTTCTTATGGTTCATGGGAGCCCCAATCCCAGTCTATATGACAAACGCATTGAAATTTCCAGGAATATGTAACAAACAATATTATTTTTTGATATATTTCAAATAAAACTGTTTTTTATCTCCTTTTATATTTATGTCCTCATACATTTTTATCTTCCACCGGTCTATATGAAAAATTCATTTAAATTTCCAGGAATATGTAACTTTTTTGATATATTTCAAATTAAACTGTTTTTTTATCTCATTTAATATTTATGTCGTCATAACATAATTTTTCAACATAGTAAAATAGATTATATACTTCCAAAAAATAGATGGGGCTCTAGAGGCCATGTGTCATTTACTGCATGGATACCACAAGTGCTTCATGCTGCTTGCCACATCTTCGTTGCAGTTTCCATCTGCCTCCGCTACTTTTTCCTATCCCAAATCAACCCAGCAGGGACTACGCTGCCATGCAACACTTGTTATAATACAATTTTCAACAAAAACGTACTCACTTACATCCCACATTAGATGCAAATAATAAATGAAAAGAGAATTAATCATAAAGTATAAGTTTTATAAATTTAAAATTTCATCCTACCAAAATTACATATGAATTATGAGTTTTATATATTTAAAATTTAAAATTAAGCATAATTAATTTATATCTTTCTTAACTTAAAAAAAATTATCATATGTAAAAAGATATCAAATCTAAATCTAATCAATTTAAAATGTAAAATTTGAGAAAAAGTTTATATATTGAATATTGTGATCTCTCTTGAATCTTGATAGATATAGGATTAAGATAAATCTAAGTTAGTTGAAATATTGTGAAACTATAGAAAAAAAAATGTTTTTCATGTATATATTTATATTTTATTTCTCTTTATTTACATTATAATTTTCATTTAAATATATTTACATTATTTTTCTTTATTCTCTTTATATATAGTTTGAATAGGTCTAATGGTTAAGAACAAGTGTTTCCTCTTAAGAAGTCACAAGTTCAAATCAAGAGGGGATAGGGTATGTATACCTTCATAAACTTTACTAGTCAAATTGTTGGACCATGAAAATTCTCAATAATCCTTAGTTTTCATAATTAATATTTCAAAATTACAATTGCTAATGAAATAATAATAAAACCCAATAGCCTTAGTATCTCATAATCACATTCTCCAATGCTCTAAAAAAAATTGGTACTTATAGTTTTCAATGTAATAACCATTTACAATGTTGAGAGATTTATGCACTTGTTATTTATAATCCATTTCAATGGTTAGTAGACCTAGAGTTACGATGGTAGTAACATGTATAGTGCAATGATGGTTCTTGTGTAATATGAATAACATATTTTTAATGTCTAAATAAAAAAAAATTGACATTTTTCATTATATTTTATATATAAAACATACAATGAAATGCATCACGAGTTGCTTCTAACAATTTGGTGTTAAATATGTTATATGTATTACATATGTTATATGTAATACATATAACATATGGTATACGTAATACATATGTTATACGTATAACATGTGTTATATGTATTACATATAACATATGTATTACATATGTTATATGTATTACATATAACATATGTATTACATATGTTATATGTATTACATATAACATATGCTATATGTAATTGTTATATGTTATATGTAATACATATGTTACATGTATTATGATGCAGGAGCATCGTTGGCAAGCACGCGGAGCAGGACCTCTCAGCATCTGGGAATCTGTACAGAATCTCAACGGTGACATTTAGGGTAGATATTTTGAAGCACGTCTTAACTCGGCATAGGAAAAATCTTTTGAGGCACGCCTAAATGATCGTGAGAGAAGTGGGAGTTTTCACTCCTTCTCTGGACTGTGATTGCACTATGATAGCCATCGAGATAGGTTTTGATGTATACAAGTAGTCAGGGGGAACCCTAAGATCCCTCTGAGATAAATAGAGGTTATGTACGCCCAAATGAGGCTAGCTACAAGTTAGTAGGAGATTTATGAGTTTTCAGATTTTGTTTTGATCATAGTTGTAGCCATTTTCACTTTGAATATAATAGAGAAAAATTTCCCCAATGCATGGTGTGGACATTGTTTTGCAATTCTCTGTTATTGTGCTTTCATGAATGAATGAATGAATTTCGTTGTGAATACATGGAACTGTGAATGTTAGGATACTTTTCAATTGTTTCTCTTCTGTCGAGTGGTGCAAGGTGTGCACAAAGAACGCAAGGAGTGCTTTAACAAGATCTATCTTGATTTCGAAGCTCAAAAGAGATAGCACGAAACTTTCCCTTTGCAAGGAGTGCAAAGAGACTGGTGCAAGGCATGCACAGTCGTCCACAAGAATTCAAACCTTGCGTAAAGATATGGTGCAAGGAGTGAACAGATCCAAGATTCAACTAAGCATTGAAGGGACTTCGTAAGAAGTTGAAGAACCATAAAAGGAGAACACCAAGAGGGAGAGAGGAATTTATCTTCGAGAAATCCTTCGGATATGAGTTATCGAAATCCATGAAACACAACGAGTGTGTGGGAAGTCAAGTCTTCATGAGATCAAGCTTAGAAGTGATAACTCTTTTCATAAGTGTATACGCGATCCAAGAAACGGACTCGTAGGAAGGATAAATGTCAAAGCCTTCGAATATTCTGAAAATCTTCTAAGTATGAAGAAAGCGTAAGCTTGGAAGGAAATATCTAGACCATCCGATCAGCGTCCAGACAACAAGGACCAAGCCCAGAGGGGGAAATATCTCAGTTGTTTGGGATGAGATAAAAAGAATCATAGCTGCCCGATCAAGGTAAAGTGCACTAACGATAAGCTTTGAAAGTACATGGGAGGAGCGGGGTTACGAAATTTTGAAATCATCGGAACCGTCCATCAAGGGGGACATGTGATGACAGATCAAATTTTATCTCACTCGTGACTCAGATAAGTCAAAGGCAGAGTTATAAGAACTCATGAATCACGAAATCGCGATTTGATCACAGTCGTTGATCGGAGGAGGGAGTTGAACCATAGATCTGGTTTTGTCGGGAGTTCGCAAATAAGGAAATCAGAAGTAAGAGTTATGGGAACTCATGAAACCTAAGTTCATGACTTGATAGTGGCTGTCAGATCCAAAGGAGCACGAGCCGTTGATTTGGCACTCTGAAATATCAACATTTTGGGAGTCGGGAGTGAGAGTGATTTGATCTGAGTCATCAGATCGAGGGAGGATCAGGGCCAACAGATATGAAGAATCGAGAGTTCAGAACTCAGGAGAACGGAGGTGAATCAAATTAGGAGTCCACGATACGTGAAATCGTGATGCGCTCATAATATTTGCCCATGGTCATAGAGAAGGGTCACATCGGTGAAAGAGAATAGAGGGGCTAGCATGCGCTAGGCTCCTGTCGGGATTTCATAGGTCGAGAGAATTGGGGTGACTCACATTCAAAGACCCGATACATGAAATTGTGAAACACCTTTTGAGTTAGGTGAGTGGTCATAGTCGTGGTCACAAGAAGGAAGGGGCTTAGCCAGAGAAGAGCTAGCACCCAGTTAGCATGGAAGTTGAGCAACTCTCATGAGAGAACTTGCAGGTATCATACAACCTGTGCATTTGGAGAAAGGACCTGTGTAAGTGGGTTTGGAGACTACCAGGGACCCGAAGATTCAATCAGAAACAGTTTCTTGATTGATCCTAGACCCGGAGGTCATGCAACCCTTAGGAGAGAAAGGGGATCTACATCAAGTGGTATCAAAGATAAAAATTTTCTTACAGACATGATGCAGTCCATGATGCAGTCCCCCCTTCTCTCCTAAGGGCTGCACAACCTCCCGATCTACGATCAATCAAGAAATTGAGTCTGATTAACTCTTTGGGTCTCTACTAGACCCTAAACCCACTTACGCGTGTCCTTTTTCCAAATACGCAGGTCGTATGAGACCCGCGAGCACTCTCCTGAATGTTGTTCAAACCTCAACGCCAAATGGGCACTAGCTCTTCTCTGCTAATCCCTTTCTCTCACGCGACTATGGGTTGTGACCACGAGCCTAAACAAAGGCGTGTCATGATTTCACGAGTCAAGTATTTGTATACGAGTCACCCCGACTCTCCAGACCTTTGAAACCCCAAAATACCGATATTTCAGAGCACTAAATCAACGGTCCATAATCCTCGCAATCCAACGGTCCTGATATCCTTTTCTCCTATCGGGACTTCGCATTTTGCGAAGTTGGAGGACCTCTCACCTCCCTTCTCCCGATATACAAACTCCCAATATCTCCCTAGGAAACTAATGGTTCAGATTTCTTGTTGATCCGACGACTTAGATCAAATCGCAAACTCGGATTTTGCAAGTTCCTAGAACTCCTACTTCTGATTCTCCGAGTTGCGAACTCCCGACAAGACCATATCTATGATTCAACTCCCTCCTCCGATTTACGACTGCGATCAAATCGCGATTTTGGGATTCACGAGTTCTTATGACTCTGCCTTTGACTTCTTTGAGTCACGATTCAGTGAAATGATGATCTCTCACCATGTGCCCCCCTTGATTGATGATTCCGATGATTTCAGAATTTCGTAACCCTGCTCTTTCGATGTACTTTCAAATCTTATCGTTAGTGCACTTTATCTTGATTGAGCGGCTACGATTCTTCTACGTTCATATTGAACGAATGAGATCTTTCATCCTCTGCGCTTTCTCCTCGTTGTCTGGACGTTGATCGGATGGTCCAGATCTTTCCCCTTGGGCTTGCATTTTCTTCAAACTTAGAAGAGTTTAGAAGGATTCAAAGGCCTGGACCTTTATCCTTCATGTGAGTATGTTTCTTGGATCTCATTAACACTTATGAAAAACGTTATTCCTTTTGAGCTTGGTTTTGTGAAGACTTCAACTTCCCACGCACTCCTTTTGTTTCAAGGATTTCAATAACTCGGATCAGAAGGATTTCTCGAAGAGAAACTCCTCTCACCCTCTTGGCGTTCTCCTTTCCTGGTTCTTCGACTTCTGCAAATTCCCTTCGACACTTAGTCAAATCTCGGATCTGTGCACTCCTTGCACCAGATTTTTATGTAAGGTTCAAATTCTTGTGGATGACTGTGCACGCCTTGCACCAGTCTCTTTTCACTCCTTGCAAAGGGAAAGTTTTGTGCTATCTCTTCTGATCTTCAGAACCAAAACATATTCCGTCAATGCACTCATTGTGTTCTGTGTGCACACCTTGCACCACTTCAACGGAAGAGAAACAATTGAAACTTATCCTAACATTCACAATTCCTTCTACTCATAACGAAATTCATTCATTCAATCATTCATTCATGAAAACACAATAAAAGAGAATTTCAAAACAATGTCCACACCATGCATTGGTTCAATTGTTTTATGTTATATTCATAAGTGAAATGGCTACAATTGTAATCAAAACAAAAAATGAAAAATCATAAATATCCTACAAACTTGCAGCTATATACCCTGTAGTCAGCCTCATTTAGGCATACAAAACCTCTATTTATATCAGAGAGATCTTAGGGTTTCCCATGGCTAATTTTCTACATCACAACCTATCCTACGGTTATTTTAGTCCAGTCACAATCTAGAGCCAGAGTGGAAACTCCCACTTCTTCGCTCGCAATTGCTCAAGCACGCGTAAAAATATTATTCTGGCACTGAGTTAAGGCATACATCAAAATGTTTGCTGCCACTGCCAATGTTGAGATTCTGTAGGGACTCCCAAATGCTGATAGGTCCTACTCTGCGTGATTGCCAACGATGTGCCTACATCATACTCCCCTTGACAAAAACAATCATGGACTCATGTCCATGATCTCCTACACCGATTTTCCATGCTTCTATATATCAGCTTCATTTTCCCAACTAGCATCTTCTATTGGGTGTCCCTTCCATTTGACCAGATATTCAAAACAGGTCTTCTTCCTGGTCTTTTTTCCAATCCTCTAAACAAAAATATTCTCCATCTGTGTTTTTTTTGCTATAGGTATTTGTTTCTCCCATTGGACCTTCTCTCAATCTTCTAATCCCTCTGTGTCATCTTTCCTGTAAGGATATAGGTCTGAAACATTGAATATGGGTGATATTCCCACATCATCTAGAAGCTCAATATCATAGGTGTTTGCATCAATCTTCCTCAAGATCTTACATGGTCTTATTTTCTTCATTTTTAACTTGTTATATGTTCCGCTAGGGAACCTTTCTTTCCTAAGATGATCCAAAACCTGATCTCCTACTTCCAATTGAAGTTCTATGTGATGGTGATCAGCTATGTGCTTGTACTCCTAGTTAGAACTCTACAACTGTCCTCTGATCTGGCTATGGAGCTTCTGCATTTCTGCAACAAAATCTTATGCTCCCACGCTCCTGATCTCACACTATTCCAAGTCTCTCAACTCAGATACTCCCCTTGGTTGCATTACATACAATATTTGGAATGGGGTCTTTCCATTGCTCATGTTTGGTGAGTCATTGTATGCAAATTCTGCTTGAGGAAGATTTTGATCCCACTGATTATGGTGTTCAGTAACAAGACTCCTCAACAAGTTTCCCAAACTTTTGTTTACCACCTCAGTCTATCCATCTGTCTGAGTGTGATAAGCTGAGATGAAGGAAAAATATGTCCCCAACTTCTTCCATAGTGTTCTCCAAAAGTGACCAACAAATTTTATGTCTCTGTCCGAGACAATGCTTCTAGGTAGGCAGTGAAGTCTTACAACTTCCTTGAAAAACAAATTTGCAACATGTGTTGCATCACTGGTCTTCTGGAATGGGATAAAGTGTGCCATCTTTGAAAATATATCCACCACCGCAAATATGGAATCAAATCCAATTTGTGTTCTTGGCAATCCCAACATGAAATCCATGCTTATTGCATATGAAGGCCTCTCTGGTATTGACAATAGTTGATACAATCCAGTGTTCTATCTTTTTCCTTTTGCATGTTGGCAGATTCTACATTTGTTCACAAACTTTATCACTTTTGTTCTCAGACTTGGCCAATAGTATGAACTTCTCAACTATGCAAATGTTTTATCATGGCCAAAATGTCCAACCAATCCTCCACTATGTTTTTCCTTCAGAAGGTTATTCCTCATTGAGCATTTTGGTATGCACAATTGATTTCCCTTGAACATCAATCCCTCTTGGATCATATACTACGTCCACTAGATTTTGTCTCTCAGTATAGGACTTGTACATGCTTCATATGCTTCTTTGAAATCTGTATCATCACAATACATGTCCTTAAGGTGTTCAAACCCCAAGTTCTTCACGTAAAATTCATGTAGAATCAAACATCTCCTTCTTAATGCATCAACAAATTTGTTAGCATTCCCAGCAATTTGTTTTATGACAAAAGTAAAATTTTGCATAAACTCAACCCATTTTGCATGCCTATGATTCAATTTTTCTTGTCTGGTTATGAATTGTAAAGCCTGGTTATCGCTATACAAGACAAATTCATGTGGGATAAGGTAATGTCTCCACTTCTTCAAGGCTTGAATTATGGCATAAAACTTTGTATCATACGTGGAGTATTTTCTCTTGGTCTCATTCAACTTCTCACTGAAATAGGCAACAGGTCTGTTATCCTGGCTCAAAACTGCTCCAATTGCAACTCCACTTGCATCACATCTCACCTGAAATGTCTTTTCAAAATTAAGAAAGACCAAAATTGGTCATTTTGTTATTTTCTCCTTCGGTATATTGAATCTCCTCTTGGCCTCCTCTGTCCATTTAAAAGACTTTTTCTTCTTCTTAACTGTATCTATCATTGGAGCACAAATTCCACTAAAGTCTTTGATGAACTTCCTATAGAATATTTCTAATCCATGGAAGCTTCTTACTTCAAACATGATCCTTGTTGATGGCCATTCTTTGATTTCTTTCACCTTCTCTGGATCCATCTTCAGTTCATTTGAAGAGATCACAAAACCCAAGTAAATGAGTTATGTCTTCATAAAAGAGGACTTCTTCAGATTTATCAACAACTTCTCCTGCTGTAGTCTTCTCATCACTAGAGTTAAGTGCCTCAAATTCTCCTCTTTAGTCCTTCTAAAGATCAGTGTATCATCCAGATATACAACCACAAAATTGCCAATGAAATCTTTCAGTATTTCATTCATCGGCCTCATAAAAGTACTCGAGGTATTTGTTAAGCCAAATGGCATAACAAGACACTCATACAAACCTTCATTTGTCTTAAAGGTTTTTTTCCACTCATCACCTTCTCTCATTCTAATCTGTTGATATCCACTTTTCAAATCTATTTTAGAAACTAAATTAGCTCCACTTAAACAATCCATTAAATCATCCATTCTTGGTAAAGGGAATCTATACCTGATGGTGATCTTGCTAATGGATCTTGACTCTGTACACATTCTCCATCCTCCATATTTCTTTGGACTCAACACAATTGGTACTGGGCATGGACTCAATCTCTCTCTTACCAAACCCTTGTCTAACAGTTCCTAGACTTGGTTCTTCACTTCCTCATTCTCTCGAGGTGTCAATCTCCATGTTTCTTTGTTTCACAGACTTGCTCCTGGTATCAAATAAATATGGTGGTTGATACTTTTGATGGGTGGAAATGAGTTAGGAAGTTCATCCACCACTATGTCAGCAAAATTATCCAACAATTCTTGAACTTCTTGAGGAAAATCATCCATCGAAGTACTTGTAAGGATAACTCTGGGTTTCCTCACAACAAATTGCATCTCCTGTTCTTCCTTGAATTCTTTCAAGAGTTCCTTCCAGCTCATGATAATTATGCTTGTGTTGGATTCCTCTTTCTCTTTATTCTCCTCTATTGGCAGCAACATGTGTGGTCTACCATTCTTCTCCAAGGTGTATGTATTTTTCCTCCCATCATGAATGACATTCCTATCAAACTGCCATGGTCTTCCCAACAAAATATGGCATACATCCATGTTAATTACATCACATAGAATTCCATCTCTATATCCTCCTATCTTAAATCCAACCAAGCATTGTTTAGTAACCATTACCTGGTGTCCTTTCTGCAACCATGAGACTTTGTATAGCTTCGGATGTGCAGTTGTCTCCAGTTCAAATTTCTCCACCATCTCTGTGGATACTAAGTTGCCAATGCTCCCACTGTAAATTATCACCTTGCATACTCTTTATTTAGTCTTGCAAGCTGTTATGAAGAGAATATTCCTCTGCACTGGCCTTTCAACTTCTACCTTTGGTTTTAAGAGAACCTTCCTCAACATCAAGGATCCCCCATCCTCTACTCCTTCTGCTTCAACATCTCTTCTATGTGCTTCTAAAATGTGAGCTTCACCTCCTCCTTATTTATTTTTCTCGGGGAATTCCCAAGACATGTGCCCTGTCTTTTTGCAGGCATGTCACCTTACTCTCCTCCTCCTCTTCTTCCTCTTCCTCTAAAATAAATTCTTCCACCAACCTCTCTTCCTCGGGAATTTTCTCCTCTTTTCAAGGGAGTGTGTGGTTTTTCAACCTCGTCCTTAGAATTATGTGCCTTGTCATGGGTAACTCCCTTACCTCTGGTTGGGGCTAGGATTTTACCTCTTCATCGTTGGTTTTGTTTTCTGGACAAATTCTCCTCTTCCTTCAGTGTGAACTGGTAAGAATCCTCCACTGTCCTTACTGACATAATGTTGATCTCATCTTGGATTTCATATTTTAAACCATTTATATATCTAGAAAAATTTTCTTCATCTCTCTCTCTTTGTCCAGTGCTGATGTTCAGTCTATAGAAATCCTCCATGTACTCCTTAACTGTCATCCCTTTATGTCTCAAGTCCTGCATCTTCATGTATAGATTAATCTGATAATACTTGGGCATGAAATTAGCCTTCAGCTTGGCTACCATTCTATCCCAATTCTTTATCTTTTGTTTTCCTTAGCTCCTCCTCTCAGCCTACATTTCTTCCCACCACAGTGTTGCATGTCCTTTGAGCCGAGTGACAACCTATTACACCTTTCTCTCTTCATCGACATCTTCATAGTCAAAGTGTTTTTCCATTGATATTATCCAATCCAGCAGCTCTTAAGTATCTAAATTTCCTTCATACATTGGGACCTCTATCTTGGCTCTACCTCCCAATCTAACAACTTCTCTCAGCAAGCGTTCTTCGGAAACATCCTCTCCTGCAACATCTTCGACTTCTACTGCTTCACTCTCTGCATCGCTGATGTCTCTAGTATTAGGTGCTCGTCTCTACCCTGCCTCCATCACCTCTAATATTATGTGAAGTTCTCGCATCTCCCTTTCTACAGCTCGATTAGCCAAAGGTTGTTCCACTCGTCTCCTTGGTGGAATTGTGTTGATTGTCTATCACACACAGAGTACAATTTCAAGTTATTTTTGTCTTCTCCCCTTTGTCTGTTGTCTGCAAGAAAAATTTATGCTCTGATACTACTTGATGAAGTCCCCCCTTCTCTCCTAAGGGTTGTGCAACCTCTCGATCTAGGATCGATCAAGAAACTGAGTCTAATTGACTCTTTGGGTCTCTACTACACCCCAAACCCACTTACACAGGTCCTTTTTCCAAAGACGTGGGTCTTATGAGACCCACGGACCCTATCCTAAGAGTTTTTCAAACCTCAACGCCAAATGGGCACTATATCTTCTCTATTAATCCCTTTCTCTCATCCGACTATGGGTCATGACTATGAGCCTAAACAAAGGCTCATCACGATTTTGTGAGTCGGGTATTTGTATGTGAGTCACCCCGACTCTTCCAACCTCTGAAATCCCAAAATACTGATATTTCATAGCGCAAAATAAATGGTCCACAATCCCCATGATCCAACGGTCCTGATCTCATTTTCTCCTATTGGGACTTCGCGTTTCGCGAAGTTGGAGGACCACTCACCTCCCTTGTCCTGATATTTGAACTCCCAATATATCCCTGGGAAACTAATGGTCCATATTTCTCCTTGATCCGATGGCTCAGATCAAATCGTGAACTCGAATTTCATGAGTTCCCAGAACTCCTACTTCCGATTCTTCGAGTTGCGAACTCCTAAGAAGAACAAATCTACGGTTCAACTCTCTCCTCCGATTGACGACTGCGATCAAATCACGATTTCACGATTCCTGATTTCTTATGGCTCTGCCTTTGACTTCTTTGAGTCATGAGTCAGGGAAATCTTGATCTCTCACCACGTGTCCCCCTTGATGGATGGTTCTGATGATTTCATAATTCCATAGCCCTGCTCCTTCGATGTACTTTCAAAGCTTATCGCTAGTGCACTTTATCTTGATCAGGTGACTATGATTATTCTACGATCAGACTGAATAGATGAGATCGTTCCTCCTCTGTGCTTGCTCCTCGTTGTCTGGACGTTGATCGGACGGTCCAGATATTTCCCCTTCAGATTGCGTTTTCTTCATACTTAGAAGAGTTTCAAAGGATTCAAAGGCCCTGACCTTTATCCTTCCTGCGAGTTCGTTTCTTGGATCTCATTAACATTTATGAAAAGCATTATTCCTTCTGAGCTTGGTCTTTGGAAGACTTTGACTTCCCACACACTCCTGCATTTCATGGATTTCAATAACTCAGATCCGAAGGATTTCTCGAAGAGAAATTCCTCTCGCCCTCCTGGCATTCCCCTTTCCTAGTTCTTCGAGTCCTGCAAATTCCCTTCAACACTTAGCCGAATCTCGGATCTGTGCACTCCTTGTACCAGATTTTTATGCAAGGTTCAAATTCTTATGGACGAATGTGCAGGCCTTGCACCAGTCTCTTTGCACTCCTTGCAAAGGGAAAATTTCTTGCTATCTCTTTTGAGCTTCGGAACCGAAACAGATTCTATCAATGCACTCCTTGCGTTCTATGTGCACACCTTGCACCACTTCAACATAAGAGAAACAATTGAAACTTATCCTAACATTCACAGTTCCTTCTACTCACAACGAAATTCATTCATTCATTCATGAAAACACAATAACAGAGAATTGAAAAACAATGTCCACACCATGCATTGGGTCAATTTTTCTCTGTTATATTCATAAGTTAAAATGGCTACAACTCTAATCAAAACAAAAACTGAAAACTCAAAAATCTCCTACAAACTTGCAGCTATGTAACTGTCAACTATCTACCCTGCAGCCAGCCTCATTTGGGCATACAAAACCTTTATTTATCTCAGAGGGCTCTTAGGGTTTCTCCTGGCTAATTTTCTACATCACAACCTATCCTACAGCTATTTTAGTCCAATCACATTCTAGAGCTGGAGTGGAAACTCCCACTTCTTCGCTCATGATTGCTCAACTGTGCCTCAAAAGATTATTTTGGCACTGAGTTAAGGAGTACTTCAAAATTTCTGTTGCAAATGTCAGTGTTGAGATTTTGTACGGACTCCCAGACACTGATAGGTCCTGCTCTGTGTGGTTGTCAGTGATTCTCTTACATCAAGATAGAAGGAAAAGGAGAGGAGACAAAAGAACTTGAATTTGTACTTTGTGTATGACAGACAGTCGACACAATGCTATAGAGGAGATGAGTGGAACAACCTTTAGCTAATCGAGTTCTAGAAAGGGAGATGCAAGAACTTCGTGAAATATTAGAGGTGATGGAGGTATCACATATATGAGCACCTGATGCTAGAGATATCATCGATGCAGAGAGAAAAGAAGTAGAAGCCAAAGAAGCTGCAGGAGAGGATGTTGTCGAAGAACGCTTGTTGAGAGCAGTTGATAGATGGGAGACAGAGCCAAGATAGAGGTCCTAATGTATGAAGGAAATTTAGATATTGAAGAGCTTCTGGATTGGACAAGATCCATGAAAAAACATTTCGACTATGAAGATGTTGATGAAGAGAGAAAGGTGAAAGAGGTTGTCATTAGGCTAAAAGGACATGCAGCACTGTGGTCGGATGAACTGGAGGCTAAGAGGAGAAGCAAAGGAAAACACAAGATAAAGAATTGGGATAGAATGGTAGCCAAGTTGAAGGCTAAATTCATTCCCAAATATTATCAGATCAATCTGTTCAGGAAGTTGCAGAACCTGAGACAGAAGGGTATGACAGTTAAGGAGTACAGAGAGGAGTTCTATAGGATGAACATCAGAACTAAACAAATACATAAAGATGAAGAAAAATTTGCTAGATATATAAATGGCCTGATATATGAAATCCAAAATGAGCTCAACATGATGTCAGTAAGGACAGTGGAGGATTCTTATCAGTTTGCACTGAAATAAGAGGAGAAGTTGGCCAGGAAACAAAGCCAGCGAGGAGGAAGAGGTAAAGGCCTAGCACCAAACAAAAGAAAGGGAGTTACCCATGACAAGACACGTAAGTCTAATGATGAGACTGACAAACCACATAGTCACTCAGAAAGAGGAGGAAGTTCCTGAGGAAGACAGGGTGATGGAAAAAATTCTTCTAATGGAAGAGGAGGAAGAGGAGGAGAAGTAAGATGTTATGCATGTGGAAAGATAGGGGACATGTCTTTGGAATGTCCTGAGAAAATTAAATAAGGAGGAGGTGAAGCTCACATTTCAGAAGCATAGAGAAGAGATGTTGAAGTAGGAGCAGAGGATTGAATATCCCTGATGTTGAGGAAGGTTCTCTTAAAACCAGAGGCAGAAGTTGAAAAGTCAATGCAGAAGAATAGTCTCTTCAAGACAGCCTGCAAGACTAAAGACAGGGTATGCAAGGTGATAATCGACAGTGGGAGCACTGATAACTTAGTATCCATAGAGATGGTGGATAAATTGGAGCTAGAGACCAATGCACATCCGAGGCCATACAAAGTCTCATGGTTGCAAAAAGGACACTAGGTAATGGTTACTAAACAATGCTTGGTTTAATTTAAGATAGGAGGATATAGATATGAAATTATGTGTGATGTAATTCCCATGGATGTATGCCATATTTTGTTGGGAATACCATGGCAGTTTGATAGGAGTGTCATTCATGATGGGAGGAAGAATAGATACACCTTGGAGAAGAATGGTAGGACACACATGTTTTTGTGAATAGAGGAGAAGAAAGTGAAAGAGGAAGCCAACACAAGCATACTTCTCATGAGTGGGAAGGAACTCCTGAAAGAAGTCAAGAAAGAATAGGAGATGCAGTTTTTTTAGTGAGGAAACCCAGAGTTATCCTTACAAGTACTTTAATGGATGATTTTCCTAAAGAAGTTCAGGAATTATTGGATAATTTTGTTGACATATTGGTGGATGAGCTACCTAACTCATTGCCACCCATCAAAAGTATCAGCCACCATATTGACTTGATACCAGGAGAAAGTCTGTCGAACAAAGTGGCATACAGACTGACACCTCAAGAGAATGAGGAAGTAAAGAACCAAGTCCAAGAACTGTTAGACAAGGGTTTGGTCAGAGAGATCTTGAGTCCATGCGCAGTACCAACTATGTTGAGTCCAAAGAAGGATGGAGGATGGAGAATGTGTACATATTCAAGAGCCATTAATAAGATCACCATCAGGTATAGATTCCCTTTACCAAGAATCGATGATTTAATGGACTGTTTAAGTGGAGAAAATTTATTTTCTAAGATAGATTTGAAAAGTGGATATCACTAGATTAGAATGAGAGACGGTGATGAGTGGAAGACAACCTTTAAGACAAATGAAGGTTTGTATGAGTGGGTTGTTATGCCATTTGGCTTAACAAATTCCTCGAGTACTTTTATGAGGCTGATGAATGAAACAATGAAATATTTCATTAGCAAGTTTGTGGTTGTATATCTGGATGATATATTGATCTTTAAAAGGACTAACGAGGATCATTTGAGGCACCTAACACTAGTGATGAGGAGACTACAACGGGAGAATTTGTTGATAAATCTGAAGAAGTCCTCTTTTATGAAGACATAACTCATTTACTTGGGTTTTGTGATCTCTTCTAATGAATTGAAGATGGATCCAGAGAAGGTGAAATCAATCAAAGAATGGTCATCACCAAGGAGCATGTTTGAAGTAAGGAGCTTCCATGGATTAGCAAGCTTCTATAGGAATTTCATCAGAGACTTCAGTGGAATTTGTGTGCCAATGATGGATACATTGAAGAATAAGCACAAGTATTTTAAATGGACAAAATAATCTGAGAGGAGATTCAATATACTGAAGGTGAAAATAACAGAACGATCAATTCTAGTCTTGTTGAATTTTGAAAAGACATTTCAGGTGAGATGTGATGCAAGTGGAGTTGCAATTGGAGTCATTTTGAGCCAAGATAATAGACTTGTTGCCTATTTCAGTGAGAATCAGAATGAGACCAAGAGAAAATACTCCACGTATGATAAGGAGTTTTATGCCATAATTCAAGCCTTGAAGAAATGGAGACATTACCTTGTCCCACAGGAATTTGTCTTGTATTGTGATAACCAGGCCTTACAATTCATAACCAGAAAGGAAAAATTGAATCAGAGGCATGCAAAGTGGGTTGATTTTATTCATAATTTTAATTTTGTCATAAAACATATTGTTGGGAATGCTAACAAAGTTGTTGATGCATTAAGAAGGAGATGTTTGATTCTACAGGAATTTCAGGTGAAGACCTTGGGGTTTGAACACCTTAAGGACATGTATTGTGATGATACAGATTTCAAGGAAGCATATGAAGCATGTGAAAATCATATTCTAAGAGACAGAAGCCAGTGGACAAAGTATATGATTCAAGAGGGATTGTTGTTCAAGTGAAATTAGTTATGCGTACCAAAATGCTCAATGAGGGATAACCTTTTGAAGGAAAATCATAGTGGAGGATTGGTTGGACATTTTGGCCGTGATAAAACACTTGTATAGTTGAGCAGTTCATACTATTGGCTAGGTATGAGAACATATGTGATAAAGTTTGTGAACAGATGTAGAATCTGCCAACATGCAAAAGGAAAAAGGCAGAACACTGGATTGTATCAACCATTGCTAATACCAGAGAGGCCTTGGGATGAAATAAACATGGATTTTTTAATGGGATTGTCAAGGACACAAAGAGGATTTGATTCCATATTTTTGGTGGTGGATAGATTTTCAAATATGGCACACTTTATCCCATGCCAGAAGACCAGTGATGCAACACATTTTGAAAATCTTTTTTTCAAGGAAGTTGTAATACTTCACGGCCTACCATGAAGAATTATTTCGGACAGAGACACAAAATTTGTTGGTCACTTTTGGAGAACACTATGGAAGAAGTTGGGGACAGATGTGTCCTTCATCTCAGCTCATCACCCTCAGACAAATGGAAAGAATGAGGTGGTAAACATAAGTTTGGGAAAGTTATTGAGGAGTCTGGTCATTGAACACCATAATCAGTGGGATCAGATTCTGCCACAAGCAGAATTTGCACAATGACTCACCAAATAGGAGAACTTGAAAGATCCCATTCCGAATATTGTATGGAATGCAACCCAGGGGAGTATATGAGTTGAGAGACTTGGAAAAGATTGAGATCAGGAGCTCTAGAGCATAATATTTTGCTGTAGAAATGCAGAAGCTCCATACCCAGATCAGAGGAAAGTTTCAGAGTTCTAACCAAGAGTACAAGCGCAGTGTTGAACAACACCACAAATAACTTCAATTTGAATTCTGAGATCAGGTTTTGTCACATCTCAGAAAAGAAAAGTTCCCTAAGGGAACATATAATAAGTTAAAAATGAATCAGATAGGACCATGTAAGATCTTGAGTAAGTTTGATGCAAACACATATGATATTGAACTGCCAGATGATGTGGGCATATCGCCCATATTCAATGTTTCAGTCCTATATCCTTATAAGAAAGTTGACACAGAGGGATCAGAAGATCAAAAGAAGATTCAGTGGGAGAATCAAATGTCTATAGTAGAAAAATAACAGATGGAGAAGATTGTTGATCAGAGGATTGGAAAAAATACCAGGAGGAAGACCTATTTTGAATATCTAGACAAGTGGAAGGGACACCCAATAGAAGATGCCAATTGGTAAAATGAAGCTGCTATTCAGAAGCATGGAAACTCGGTGCAGCAGTCCCTAAATTTTTGTCGAGGGGAGTATGATGCAGGAGCATCATTGGGAAGCACGCAGAGCAGGACCTCTCACTATTTGGGAATCTGTATAGAATCTCAATGCTGGCAGTTAGGGTAGATATTTTGAATCACGCCTTAACTCAGTGGTGAAAAAATCTTTTGAGGCATGCCTAAACAATCGTGAGCAAAGTGGGAGTTTCCACTCCTTCTCTAGACTGTGATTGCATTAGGACAGCCATCAGGATAGGTTTTTATGTAGACAAGTAGTCAAGGGGAACCCTAAGAGCCCTCTGAGATAAGTAGAGGTTATGTACACCCAAATGAGGCTAGCTGCAAGTTAGTAGGAGATTTATGAGTTTTCAGATTTTGTTTTGATCATAGTTGTAGCCATTTTCACTTTGAATATAATAGAGAAAAATTGACCCAATGCATGGTGTGGACATTGTTTTGCAATTCTCTATTAATGTGCTTTCATGAATGAATGAATGAAGTTCATTATGAATAGATGGAACTGTGAATGTTAGGATAAGTTTTAATTGTTTCTCTTCTGTTGAGTGGTGCAAGGTGTGCAAACAGAACACAAGGAGTGCATTAACCAGATTTGTCTCGATTCTGAAGCTCAGAAGAGATAGCATGAAACTTTCCCTTTGCATGGAGTGCAAAGAGACTGGTGTAAGGCGTGCACAGTCATCCGTAATAATTTGAACCTTGCATAAAGATCTGGTGCAAGGAGTGCACAGACCCAAGATTCGACTAAGCATCAAAGGAACTTTGCAAGAAGTCGAAGAAACCAAAAAGGAGAACGCCAAGAGGGCGAGAGGAATTTCTCTTCGAGAAATCCTTCATATCTGAGTTATAAAAATCCATGAAACGGAAGGAGTGTGCAGGAAGTCGAAGTATTCACGAGACCAAGCTCATAAGGGATAACACTTTTTGTAAGTGTGGACGAGATCCAAGAAATGGACTCACAAGAAGGATAAAGGTTGAAGCCTTCGAATCTTCCAAAATTCTTCTAAGTCTAAAGAAAGCGTAAGCTCGGAAGGAAAGATCTGGACCATCCAATCAACGTTTAGACAATGAGGAGAAAGCACAGAGGGGGAAAGATCTCAGACGTTCATTCTAAGCACAAAAGAATCATAGCAGCCCAATCAAGGTAAAGTGCACTAACGATAATCTTTGAAAGTACACAAGAGGAGCGGGGTTACGAAATTCTAAATTCATCGGAACCATCCATCAAGGGGTACACATGGCAAGAGATCAGTGTTTTACTGACTCGTGACTCAGAGAAGTCAAAGGTAGATTTATAAGAACTCGCGAATCGCGAAATCGCAATTTGGTCACAGTCGTTGATCAGAGGAGGGAGTTGAACCGTAGATCTAGTTTTGTCGGGAATTCGCAACTCGGGAAATCGGAAGTAAGATTTTTGGGAACTCACGAAACCTGAGTTCGTGACTTGATAGTGGTCGTCAGATCTAGAGGAGCACGAGCCATTGATTTGGCGCTCCGAAATATTGACATTTTTGGAGTCGGGAGTGAGTGTGATTTGATCTGAGCTGTCAGATCGAGGGAGGATATGGGCCATCATATCTGAAGCATTGGGAGTTCAAACCTCGGGAGAACGAAGTTGAATCACATCGGGAGTCCCCGATACGTGAAATCACGACGTGCTCGGAAGATTGACCCACGGTCATAGTGAAGGGTCACATCGATGAAGGAGAATAGAGGGGCTAGCATGCGCTAGGCTCCTGTCGGGATTTCAGAGGTCGGGAGAGTCAGGGTGACTCACATGAAAATACCTAATATGAAAAATCTCGAAATTCCTTTTGAGTTAGGCGAGTGGTCATCATCGTGGTCGCAAGAAGGAAGGGACTTAGCCAGAGAAGAGATAGCGCCCAATTGATGTGGAAGTTGAGAAGTGCTCAAGAAAGAACCCACAGGTCTCATACGACCTACACATTTGGAGAAAAGACCTGTGTAAGTGGGTTTGGGGTCTAGCAGTGTTAAGAACCAAACATCAATATAGCATAGAAAAACCTCAAGAAAAGTACTCAACGCCTTGAAAAAGAGATAATATCAGATAATAAGCCTCTTCGAGGGGGCAACCTCCTTTTACCCCACTTAAATGTTCAAGTACAAGA
>ML783938.1:27876-41037 GCA_009831015.1 Picea engelmannii | reverse complement strand
GCATAAAAGGAAGCAAACATGCAAAGGCATAATATCAGCAACACACAGAGATCGAACACATCCATGGAATTGAATCAGGGCTTTTCCTATTAATTCAATATCTGTACATGGAAGTTCTTCACCAGCTCTCTGTTCTGCTCTCTCTTCTTGCTCTCAATTGATAATGCTTAATGAATACTAACTTACAATGATACAAGGGAGGGTGTCTATACTCTGTTTTCCCTCTCGAAAGGTGACTGTCTAATCTACAATAAATTTCCATCTACCTGCATTAAAACTAATTAAATGCCTCATCTACCTAAGGACGAGAGCTTATCCATTCAAGGTCCGTTACATATACAAAGTGCGCTTCATCACATCAACGTATTAATGTTTGGTGCAGCCATATTACAATGTTTCAAAATTTGAATGCTGGCGTTGTCCAGCTGTTCCTTTGCCTCCACGCGCTGGCTCGCTTGATGAGTGAGCGATGCTCCTGCATCAAGAACCCATGTACAAAAGCACTTGAATTAATATAAGAAGGCTTTAATCCAATTTCATGGTGTTGTTATGGTTACTATTTGCATCTATTGAATGGTATGTTTATAGTTTGCTTATATGCTCTTATATGCATTTGTTTCAATTCTTTATGTGTATGATTTCATGTTGAATGTGTGAAGTTTGTGAGGAGAGTATGAGGTTCAATTTCTTCTCGTCCTGAGAATTCCTACAAGGAGTGTAGTGAAGGTACGCAAGGAGTGCATTCATGACATTCTGAGTTTTACCTCAGAAAAGATCAGGGGAGATAGATTTGTTCTTATACCAACATAAGTGAAAGTATAGCATAGAGTTGTGCAAGGTGTGGGCAGGCTGAGCAAAGTCTTAGACTTTTCCAACCCAAGGGAGCAGTTGAAGAACTTATGTCACAAGAAGTGCGCAGAGTTGGAAGATATCAGATAATAAGAAATTATCGTGAGGGCCACAAGGAGTGCGTGCAAGAACCCCTTAGAATCCTCGAGTTTGCAGCAAGAATCAAGCTTAAGAGGGATAAAGACTTGGAAATTTTAGTGGACAGACAAGGGTCGAAGTCACCTCACAGAAACCAAGCTCAGGAGGAAAGACATCGAGTTATTTGGTGAGTAACTATTGAGATCTTGAACAGACAATGGAAATTCTCGGAAGGTGAAACACTGATTTTTGTGGACCGTTGGATCCAGTAGGTCCACGGAGAGGATAATACCGAGTGTTTTTCAACACCCACAAGCTAAGGAGAGATAGAATCTGTTAGATCCAGAGGAGCTTGAGCCGTTGATTGGGAGCTCCGAAATATTGACATTTTGGGAGTCTAGAGAGTGGAGGAACTTGATACTCGAAGGTCCTGAATCATGATATCCCGATGCGATTTGGGCCATCAGATCATGGGAGGTTCAGGACCGTTGATCTGTGGCCAGGAAGTTGCGAGTTCAGATATCGGGAAAAGTGAGCAAAGTCACATCGTGAGTTCTTGACACGCGAAATCCTGACACACTTGGAGGTGGACCCCAGGGGTTTAATGGACTCCATATGGTATAAGAATAAGGGAGGATCTAGGTACCGTTGGCCCATTTCTGGGTTTCGGGAATCAGAGGAGTCAAGGTGCCTTGCAACAAAAGTCTCGAAATAGTGAAATGTGATGCGCCTTTTGGGGTTAAGTCTGTGGTCACGGTAGTGGTCACGTGGAGTGGAGGCTCGCACCCAGTGCATGTTTGTGTAGGTGGAGCATGTAAAAGGAGACCTCTAGTTACATGTGTGAAGGGTTCCAATGGGGACCAAAGGAGCCATTTCGTCTGTGTCAAAGGGTCATCTTGAAGAGCTGAGTATTTTGGATGGCCATGGATATCCCAAGAAGCTGGTCTCGACCAACTTCACACCACTCTACACCTACCCCAACTACCATTTGTTTAGAATCTATATTTCATGGGGGGTTGTGGTGCTCGTCTCCTTTACCTGTTCACTAGCTCTAGCTCATCGCAGTCGCTTTTATACTTATTCATCCTATTGATACTCTCACTCTTAGTCATATCCAAGATACTATCAAGCCAATCGAATCTCAGTTACTTCTTTTCTCTTCACAATGATGGAAAGTGAAGTCAACGCCTTAATGGGTGCAGATGACGAAGCATTCTGAAACAATGAAGGGTTGTTCACAACTACAGATGAGTTAGCTAAACTAACACATTATGGCTCCTGTCGGTCTGGGCCCTCATTACCTCTAGTATATACTTTTGACCTCTCAAACCAAGCACTGACCCCACCATCTTAGTTGAATCTCCCCCTGCCTTCCTCCATTAACCATATCCCCCAACCATCCCCCTCAGTTCCCTTGACCCATTCGACACTTTACACTACCATTGTTCAGACCTCTTCATAAACCTTACCTCCTTTCTCTCCATCTGTTCTTCCTTCTTTCCCTCCATTAGAAATGAAAAAACACCCTTGATCCAGTGGATATCTTCTCATAATACCACTCACAACTATTCGATTGTCTCCTCATCTTTTGGTGGAATTAAACCATAGACTAGACCCTGGAACATGCAAAAAACAAAAAAAAAAATGGTTCTAGGGGATGATATTGGACTTGAGGACTCGGTTTCTCTCAGTCTCTATGCTCTAGTAGGTAGGATCACCTATAAACACCTCTGTAATACTTACCTTGCTTCCTGTATGCACTCACATGGGATACCACTGTTGGGATACACTCTGGTGATCTCTTTCCAGAACCATCGGTGGCTCAGCTTTAGGTTCAATATGACTGAGGACACTAATACTATTCTAGAGAAGTTTTGGATCTTGGATGGAGGTAGCCTGATGCTCAAGAGGTGGCGGCCTAACTTCAATCCCCTTCAAGAATACTTCCAACTAAGACACTTTTTGGTTATTCTCCTAGGACTACCACTTCATTTATGGAACCTGAAAGCATTAGAGGCCATTGGAAACAATCTGGGTCATTTCATTTGTGTGGACAATCTGTCCCTCACTGGTCCGAACAGGAAGATGGAAAAAGTCATGGTGGAGACAAACATCCATGAAGTTCTACTTGAAACCATCGATATCGAATGGAGAGGACAGATTATCCGACAGAACTTGGACTACCTCAGCATACCCTTCAGGTTCTCTCTATGCAAGAAAACGGGCCACCTCATAACAGCTTTCCCGGGATACAGAAAAGAAGCTCAAATAGAGGATTCAATGCTTGAACTATATTCAAATATGGACTCTCCAAAAGTATACACACATCCCATTTATCCAAATCTTTCGAACTTTGATGATCCAGTGGACACTAAATCTCTTACAGGTAAGCTCAAATATATATGTCCCTCTCTCTTCAATACTCTAACAACCTGGGAAAAAGATACTTTGGAATATTCTTCCACTAGGGTTCCTAGAAACTTCTATGCTCGATCTGCCCCACTCCATCCAATGCCCCCATCGGATCCTAACCCTGAACCAAACCCTACAGTCCTTCGAGTGAAACCATCTACACTATATGTGCCTCCTCCTCCCATAACCCATAGCATAGACACATCCCAGCCGCTCTCTATTCTATTTTCGACTTCTCTCCATGTGCCTGCACAACCAGTCATTATCCCTATCCCAACATACACCAAGCCTTCTATGACTGTTACTACTTCACTCACTGTTTCAACCAGCTCGCCTCCCCATTACATTTTTCCTTTTCCCACTAACACACTTTGGGTAGCTACCACAAGCGCCACACCTCTTCTTTCGACCCCTACCTCTTACTTTGAACCTGAGATCATAGATCATGAGCCTTATGAACTGACTACAACACTGGACTTTCCAGGCACCAACGAAACACAACCAGGGGATAACACTCTCAGCGATATGTTGGATACCCTCATTCTGTCTTAAAAATATATCCTCAGACCTTCTCCCTTGCCTATTTACCTGGGAAAATCTATCCTCAAGCTTCCGTCTACAGAGGACTTTCTTAAATGCTCGGAAACATTAGCCTCTCTACCTAGAAAATCTCACACTTGGTCTAGAGGCATTGGTTATGAACATTCAATGATTAAAACAAGAAGTGTCCGATGCAAATAGGGGCAAGAAGTACCTTTCTCCACAATTTCTTCAACAAAATCCACTGATTTTGGGGTGCTTAGAGGCATAAAATCCCTAGTGCGCAACAAATAATGATCATTCTCTCCCTAAATATCAGAGGGGTTGGAGCACCCCTAAAATCCTCCTCATTCATAAGGCTACTCACTTAGTCTTCCCCTAATATTATACTCTTACAGGAAACCTTGTTCGATGGTCAGAAAGCTAGAACCTTTATCAACAAGTTCCGTCCGAACTGGCACATCTTCTCTGTAAATTCGTTGGGCAACTCTGGAGGCTTAACCGCTACTTGGGACCCAACAAAATTTGATTTAGCTCCATCTTTGTTATGTGGTGGCATCCTTCTTTCTGGCACTGGTCGCTAGAATAATCAACATTTCAATATTCTCACTACTTACTCTCCTTGCCTACACAGGAATGAATTTTGGGATAAAGTCGAGTCCATAGATCTACTTGATCTCACCAATCTGATCTGGGCTAGAGATTTAAATTTTACCACTTGCTCGGGTGAAATCTGGGGTGATATGGCCTCTCAAGACCCCTTGGCGGATTATTTTAACTCTCTCTTCTAGTCGCACAGCCTGGTGGGCCCACACCCGAATGTCTTGGCACCTACCTGGCGCAATGGCAGAGATGGTTCGATGTACATCTCTAATCTCCTTGACTGATTCTTTATTGCATAAAATTTGTTCTCTGCAGATGACAGGATCAGATCCTAGGTAGACAGTCCTTTCTTGTCTGACCACACCCCTATTTTACTGTAATTTGGCACTTCAACTATTCGCCCCTCACTACCATTCAAATTAAACTTTGTTTGGCTCATCGAAGAAGGATTTATCAATATAGTTAAATTTGTTTGGAACGATCCATATTTCCTAAGAGAGACAAGTATTCAGTAGTGTTTCAAATGGAAGCTGAAGCAACTTAAAACAAAGTTAAAATCTTGGGTTATTCAACATAGATGCCAGACTCTACATCGCCTACGGGAACTAGAGAAAAATATCAAAAATCTTCATTCTATTGATCTTAATGATGGGCACGATGGATCTTGGAAACAACAACTTAAACTGTTAGAAGTTGAAAGGAATAAAATTATGTTAGCAAACGAAGCTCTCTGGAGGCAGGGCTATAGAGAAAAGTGGATCCAGTGTAGGGATCTCAATAATAATTTTTTCCACCGTTATGCTATCTCTTCTAGGAACAAAAATCATATCTGGGATATAATTGATGAATCCGAGACAGTTCATAGCAGACAACAAGCGATAAAAAATGCAGCATCCACTTACTTTAAATATTTCTATGAGAACAAGTCTCTCCTCTCTCCTCATAACCAAGTGGATGTGGCACTTCTCTACACTCGTTCAGATACTAAAGAGGATGCAACATTTCTGGATAGTCCTTGCACTTTACAGGAGATTCTAGCAGCTCTAAAATCCTTCTCTCTGGATAAGAGCCCAGACCCCGACCACTGGACCGTCGAGTTCTATTTGAATTTTTTCCACATGGTAGGGAAAGATATTCAGGAGCTAGTGGAAGACACCCGGCTACATGGTAAGATTTTTGGGGCCATAAAATCTACATTTATTACACTTATTCCAAAGGAAAATCACCCGACCTCTTTCGGTGATTATAGACCGATCACCCTCTGCAACCTTTTCTACAAGCTCATCTCTAAGATCATTGCAATCAGAATTAAATATATTCTTTCACGATCCTTGTCAACTGAGCAGCTTGGTTTTCTAAACAGTCATCAAATCCTTGATGATGTTGGTTCTACACAAGAAAACCTACACAACATCAAACATAAAAATTCTCCTCCGCTCATCCTCAAACTTGACTTAAAAAAATCTTTTGATTGCATAAACTGGGACTTCCTCCGATTGATTTTAATCCAATTCAGATTTTGCGAAAACACTCTAAATTGGATTATGAGTTGCGTCACCAGTGCAACTTTTGCAGTGCTTATTAATGGAGAACCCTCCAATTTTTTCCACAGTGGCAGAGGGCTACGGCAAGGATGTCCCCTATCTCCACTCCTCTTCATCCTGGTCATGGAGGGCCTCAGTCTTCTTCTAAAAAATATCCAAGCCGGAGGAAGGATCACATGGATAAAAGTTTCAAGGCTTATAAAAATACTTCACCTCGTTTTTGTTGACGATGTCTTCATCATGACCAATGATAATTTGATTGAATGGAGGGAAATCTCCAAAATTCTTTTGGCCTTCCACTCGGCTTCATGGCTTCAAGACAACTGGGCTAAGTCGACCTTTCATTTTGCAAATCTTCATGCACAACAACTAGAACAAATGAAGGACCGTTTCCTACACAACTTCACACATCTATATTTGGGCTTCAAATATCTCAGATACCACATTAAAGTTGATCACTACAAGGCATCTGATTGGGATTGGTTAGTCTCAAAGGTGGAAAATAAACTGGGCCACTGGTACAACAGATGGCTCTCCATTGGAGGTCGTTACACTCTTATAAAATAAACACTTGAATGTCAATCGATCTATTGGATGGCACCGACAGCCATTCCTACATCGGTCTTGGATAAGCTTCGGAAACTTACTTTCAACTTTCTCTGGTCAGGGAGCAAGGACCAGTCCAAAATACATCTCTCCAACTGGGAATTCTTGGCTACCTCGAAAAGAAAAGGTGGATGGGGGTTCATGAACATCTACAACTTCAATCTAGCTCTGGCAGCAAAATCTCTTTGGCGTGCTCTGACTTCAAGTGGCATCTAGATTTCTCTCATAAAAGATAAATATTTACCTTTTACATCTGTCAAGTCCTGGCTCAGATCTGGAGCTCCTCATAAAAGGTATGTCTCCCAGACTTGGAGGAATCTCACTAAAGCCACACCCTGGATCAATCGGTGGCTATGTTTGAAACCAGACACTGGGTTCTCCATTCAAATTGGCAGGGATTGCATCCTCTGCCTTGGACAAGCTTCCATTTTATCGACTCATCTTATAAATCATTTAAATTATAAATACACATGCCACCTCTTTCAAGCACGTAGGCACAACGCTACAGGTATATCAGTCGTTGATTGGAAGACTGGTAGTGAGCTTGATCTCCCTGCAGATTTGACAGAGGAGTGGAATCGATACAGACATGAGCTAAACGATGCGAGCATCACCCTACAAGATGAGGATGATCAATTGATGTGGGTTGGAGGGGACAACTTCGGGATTCTCTGGGTAAAAAATATGTACACAACAATTGTTAACACGGTTGGGCTCAAAAACATAACCGTATGGCACAAACACCTCTGGAATTGGAAGATCCCACTCAAGATAAAGCTTTTCACTTGGCTCAGAATTGAAAAAAAATTCTTACATGGGATACATTAAAAAAGAAAGGTAGACAGGCCCCAACATTTGCCATATTTGCTATAGGGATGAAGAGACAACAATCCACTTACTCTCACAGTGCAGTTTTACTCGCCTTGTCTGAGACAGGCTCAAGATGGAAAACAAGTCTATTGCAAGTTGGACAGGGACCTCTATCACTTCATGCTTCGATCATTGGATCTCAAATGAACACAATTACAAATTTCTTCCTCCTTTGGTCAACTGGTTTATTTGGAAGGCTATAAATACAAAGATCTTTGATGATAAGAAACCTTCCATCAATGTTGTTGCTTATAAAGCTCTAGGAATGTTTCAAAATTGGAAAGACTTCCACCCGGGTTTAATAAAATAGAAGACATTGATCAACCCACTCATTCCTAAGGATACTCTGATGGGTTGGTTCGACGGAGCTTCTCAACAAAGTGGACCCCTGAGCGGCATAGGTGGAGTGATTAAAATCATAAACAACTCTAGCATCAGATGGACTCTTTATTGTGGCTCAGGCACCAATACAAAGGCAGAACTTTTGGGGGCCTTGGCTACGCTACACTTGGCCTCCAGAATAAATGTTGAATATGTTCACTTGGTTGGTGACTCTAAAGTCATCATTGATTGGTTGAACAATCAAGGTAAACTTCAATCAATCACTCTCCTAGCTTGGAAAGATAGATTCAGATCCCTTTATCAACATTTCAAGAAACTCACTTTCTCTCATTCCTCCCAGGAATTCAATAAGGAAGCGGACTTGCTATCCAAAACAGCTTTAAAAAAAAGGGCATGTATTCTCTCCTTTAACCATTGGTTGGATGGTCATGAGGGACCCACACTTTCTATAAAACTTTTCTAGGACTGGAGGGCCTGGATTGAAGGAAGCCTTCAACATTTTCCCATAATACTTTTTTTTTTGTCAGTTACATCCCCATGCTTAATTCAAAATTTCTGGACTGACTCTCCATTTCTATTGACTTGAGCAAGCTATTGTAACAATACTCATCATTCTATTTGATCTTTCGCCATCTAACCTTGCGATCATTATAGGTGATTAACATAATCTAATCTAATCCATCTAATCCATTGATGATGTAATTGATACGAGAACATATTATATTTCAAATATAATTGAAAAAAAATTCCAACTGAAAAAAACAAGTGTCATCCCATTGGATTAATTTACCACTAACATTTAACATCAAGAATTTAATTCAATCTATGTTGTTCTTGACTAAGGAAAGAGTTGCGGGAAGACTCAAGGAACGGTCTCGCATATGCAAGTGTGGCGATAGGATTCAAGGGAGTCTCGACGTTGGGAAAACACTAAAGCAGGACAGAATTAGCGCGACATTCGAGCATCTAACTCAGATTGACAGTCCAGGAACGGAGTCCATCTTGAATAAATCAAAGAAGGTAAGGGGCCCAGACAAAAGGAAATCATTGGCAGCCAAGTGTAATAGAAATTCATGAGGGTGAGGAGCAGTCGTTAAGGATTGCAAGAGCCAAGAAATTGGTCGAGAGTCAATTAAAAAAATTGTGAAGGTAAAGCATGAAGGGGGCAGAAGCACAAAAAAAACACATAGTAAATAACAAACAGAAATTGTATTGTTCAATTTGAATGAAATGTTTACATTGCCATGTTTTTAGAAGAATCTGAAAGGTTTGGAGCTTTTACAAAATTACTGGAATGTGGATGGAAAGTTCTGGAGCATTCACAAAGATGGTGAAATAACATTGAAGAAGAGTCTCGAACTCTGTAATGATAAGTAGAAATTAATACTTCCAATAAAACGCAATCTGAAAACGATGAACGACCACAGGAAAAAAGTTTAAGATTTAATCAAGGTATAACGATCCCATAGGAATCTGGTTAATCTGATCTGGGATGAATAGATTCATGCGCAATGAAACCTAGATAAAACGAAAAGGGGTTCTACGAATTGAAGAGGAGCCTGGTTACGACTTGGGGGAAAAACCCACGCAATCGATAAGATCAAGATCTGGGTTTTAGTCATAAGGACAGTATCTACCGAATCTGGAGTATGGAATTCGATGCGAAAGGAGATTTTGAACATTGGTGGAACTATAAAAGCTTCAAATTTTGGTTCATAAATGAAACTAGGAAGTAATAAAAAGATAAACCTGTAGCGAAAGTTCAATTTTGGAGGCAACTAGGTTCGAAGGACTTATCAAATCTCTCCATTAAAACGATTCCAAAAAGGTTCACAGATAAAAGCGAGGGCCAGCTATACAACCCAATTGTATCATGAATATAAAAATCAAATTGCAACGTGGGAGGTTAACTGAAAGACAGTGAATCAGAAATTCTACCACGTTTGAATAAAATAGACTTATAGCAAGGCCCAGAATTCATCTCGTCTAATACCCAACTGTAAATATTTTCGGTAGCATTCGAATATACAACAACACCTTCAGAAGGTATCGAATACAGTGTTCATTCCACGACATTCATATCAGATTATTTATAGAGAAATTTTCAGAAACATTTTCTTAAAGCATACACGCAAGATTCAATTTTTAGGGGGGGGCGACGACAACCTCATTTCTCAGATTTCTGAGTTGAATTAAATGGCAGCATCTCAAGAGATTTAATTATATCACTTAATTAGTTTCAATAAAAACTTATAAATTAAAAATCAGAATTACAATCACAATATGAGCGAATTTACAACTCTACCTTACAATTAAATCTTAAGGCATTATAAATCAGATAAGAATACCATAACCGACGAAGGCGCAAGATGTCATTTCACCACTGACGTTCCTCCCTTCACCCGCTTACTAATAGTTGAGACTTCACTGGTACTTCCCAGGCAATGCTAGGGGTACTCTTCTTCTCCCTTGGCAAAAATAGAAAAATACTCTATCTCTGAGATTTCATAGAACCACCACTCTCTCCCAAGTTGGGTATCCCAATTCTCACAAGTAAAACCAGTCAAAAATTATGCATAACTTTACCCATAACCAGTGTGTCTATTTCTCATCTAGACCATTTGTTTTATAGGAGTTTCCTTAATGACACATCCCCACTTGCACAATTAATTTGTTTTCTAATTAAATAACTTAGAATTGTTTCCCCCTTACACTTGTCATCCTCACCCCAAGTTGCACAAGAAAATCCATATTTTATTTTAATTAATAGTCAAATTCCCTCACGTTTCCCAAATGCGCTCCTTCAATCACTCTTAGTTGTCTCTTTATTCCCCATATTCCCAATTAATGATTGACACCTTACTAAATCTGAGTTGAGTTAAAATAAGATTATTCTCCTAGTTAAACTAGTAATAACTAGAGTCTGTCTATGCGTACACATTCTTTCATGCTTTATTCCAATTTGGTATTTTCTTGCTCACATGTGTGTTATATTAATTCTTTATACTCATATTATTTTCTTAATTTCTTAAATTGATTTACCTCTTTCCTATTTTGATTTAGTTATTAATTTCAGTTTAGTCTTTTCACAAAACTTATACTTAGGTTTAATTAAAATTTATTTGAAAGGGATTAGGATTTCATCTGGGGATGTAAAATTAATAATTTCAATCATGAATTAATTAATTAAATCTGGCAATGTTTAAAGATTTTACAAGGTTTAATTATTCGCTCAAGTTTTTCTAGGCCACCTAGATTCATTGACTCAAGTGTTACTTTCGCGATGTGCCCTTCAAGACACACTCTGTGCTCGAAGGGTGTCACTCACCTTTGACTGGTTTTTGTAGTTGCCCAACCCTTGGAGTTAGCACTCCATTCGAGGGACCTTATGAGAAACTAAGGGATTCTAAGGAATAAGGACCCTGCCTTATTCTGTGCCCCTTAGAATCTTCACGAGCGACTGTCTCAATCTTCTCTCATGACATTGTGGACGTCTCGAACTAGGTAATCGTTAACTTACAAATCGAGCCACGGAGGGAGTGCTAGTAAGTTGTGACAGGGACGCTTCCACACCTCTCCCTCAATATCTGGTCTATGTGCATGACCTCTTTACTCCTTATGTGAGTCAGATTAGCAAGCATTCGTCAGCTTGCATCCATCAATGAAACACTGTCAATGACCCATATATAAAATCATACTATAATCGATAGTATATCACATATGCATAAATGAAATACTCAAACCAATACAATCCTCTCCCTGAATCAATCTGGAGTCCAAGGAGGTCCACTGATTCCTTCGGCACCCACAATCTATCAAGTGTCCTGCACACTCAGAGGAAACTCATCAATAGCATTTGTCAATACATATATATCAATTAACATTAGATCACAACCATCAACATAATCATAAAAATCCATAAGCGAAATATATAACCATGTACTATAACCGGATCACTTGCACGCAAGTGTCCTCAAAGAATAAGTCGATAACATGTGCTCACAAGAGCATGATGTTACATCAACCCATGTCGTCATAACTAGGTTAGTGGACTCCTTCATGCACCCTCTTACATGCATTCAATGATAGCATTATCATCATGGGTGTACTTAGCCCATGATCTCTTAAGTAGGTGAGATAACTTTCCTACCAACCTCTTACATGCATTCAATGATTGGTTTTAATAAGTAAAAGGGGATGATCATTTATGAAGGTGGCATAGGATTGTAGGCATGTGAAGTCCCCTCAAACCCCCCTTTAACCCCCTTTTCTTGTGGAATCATAGACCCACATGACTCTATCCTTAGCTCTCTGTAATCAATGATATATATTATTTTTATTATTTTCCATGCACAATATTTACATATTACATAGTTTGGCCTTGTTCATTCATAATATATACAAACACATTTCTAATTAAGGAATCAAAACTACAGGTAATCATCATCATTACTTAATACATTTATTCATAATAAATAAATCATTTCACTTTTTAATATTATTCTATAATTAATATATTGAAAAAAAAAATTATACAAATTTACTCATTAAACTTATTTATTAAAAAATAAAAAATAAATATTTTATTAATTATATATATATATATATATATATATATATATAATTAAATTTCTACACAATTTTCCTAAATGATAAAGTATTTTCTACTAAAATTGAATTAACTTTAAAGACATGTATTAAGTTTCCTAAATGATAAAGTATTTTCTACTAAAATTGAATTAACTTTAAAGACATGTATTAAGTTTCTTTGAAGTTTGAAGGAAACCAACTTTGAAAGATCAAAACCTTCTACTTTCATTCACATCTTATTTAAAGATATTTAAATTTCTTCTCAATAAAAATTTCAGAATTTTTATTCACTAATAATATATTTTTTATTCATATAGATATTTATATTTATTTTTATTAAAATTTCATAATTTTTATTAATTAAAAATATATTTTAATAATGTTTTCTTAAACTAGATGAAACAATGAAAAATCAATATTGTTTTACATAAATAATATATAAATAAGTGGTACATATTATGGGATTTTTTTTAAATTTATAATTTTGTACCATATTAATCACATAAATGAAAACTAGTACATAAAATACAACTTATTAGTAATATAAAATATTAATATAGACAAGAAGATATATTATTTATTATTAAATAAAATTTAATATAAAAAGATAATATAAAATGTTGGTTTAATGGTTAAGAACATGTGTTTCCTTCTTAGATAGGAATTTTATAGAAAAATATTTATGTGGTGCAAATAATTTAAAATATACAAATGGAGGCATATCCAA
>ML783938.1:0-15612 GCA_009831015.1 Picea engelmannii | reverse complement strand
AATAATCTTCATACAAAACTGTCACCATCTCCGACATAGCATGGAATGTTTTCCGAAAATCTTTATCTTCTTGAGAAATCCCTTCGTCCGATGCCATCTTCTCTTTGAAAGAAGCTCTCTTTCTCAATCCAATTAATGGATTCCCTGCAACAAGCTCGCCTTCACCACGCTGTAGCTTTTCCCTGGTTATCATGCAACTCAAATCCAAACATCAACTAGCTCTGATACCACTTGATCCGTTGGATCTTTTAAGTGATTATGGTTGAGTTTTAAACTTGCATGTATGAATTAACCAATTGAGAATTTAATGAAAGAATGAGGAAGGAAGAGGATTATAATAGTCAAATACACATATGCAGATCTGAAATGAATAATAGACAGCAAACCATAAGAACGCAGGTTGATAACGGAGTCCGGCACAACTTTTGCCTACGTCTCCGGGCCTTTTTCCTTGTGGGGGAGGCTTCTTTATTTCTGCTCAAGTGCTCAAAATTACATCTCAGCAATCCCAAAAGGCTACAAGACTGATCTGGTCTTGTTCTCCCAGATCTCTAGAACCCTGTGAAAGAAACATCATGCAAAACAGATGCTCCAAGCTCCCAGAAACGATCCGACAGCGTCTTCACCTCAAAGGCTTCCCTGCATCAAACTGACTTTGGCTTGGCTTTCCTTCAGCATAACTCTACTCTGAATGACTGTGTTTGGCCTCAAATAGGCCTGGTTTATATAGGCTTGGAGTTGGTTTCACATCCCCAACTTCCTCCAAGAATCTGGCCTCCAAAAATGCCCAATATCCCCCAAAAATGGAAGAAATCTGCTAATAATAGGCTGAAATAATTAACAAAAACCAAAATTTGTAACAAAAAACCCACTTTTGCATAGTATTGGGCCGCAGCCCCCAAATCTCGGGCGCGCGCCCCTTTGGCTGGTCACATGGTGCCCCATGTGGCCACGCGCTCGCGCGCTGGCCCCTTTTCATTGGCTCTGCTCCCGGTTTTGTGGCATAACAATAGGACTGCGTGCTAACTGTTGAAACCCGTGGCCAAAATAGTATTGAGCCCCGGTCATATAGCAATGGTTATAACCGTGACCCGAAATCCCCGCGCGTTCGTTGGTTTTACTCCGCGCCCGTGGTCCGGTTGAATGGTCATGTGGTGTCGTCGAGGGCTGGGGCTAAGCCCCGGCCCTTTCCCCGCCCGTTCAAACTTCGGCTTAAATTTAAATAAATTTTGCACTGTTTGTTAAACAAGAACCAACCGCCGGGCGGCCGGTTAGCCCAGCCATTCTAGTCCGTTCACCTGCCGGAGGTCACGGGTTCAACCCCCGGCCGAGCCACCAAACCATTTTTACATTGCGACCGAACAACCAATAATGGGGTGCCACATGTCAGTCCAGGATTGGGCCATGTGGCACCCTTACCAACCAATGAGAACATGCCACGTGTCGGCCTGTGATTGGCCCACGTGCCTGAACCGTACTGCCACATAAACTTGCCACGTCATCTACCGTACCGCCACGTCATCGATCGTACTGCCACCTGTCATCCCACGTGTCTGCCCCGTCAGCGTGCCATGTCATCCGATGACGTCAGCTTTCCACGTGTCACCCTGTGAGTGGTGACACGTGTCACCTCCATACTGGTCCAACTGTACGTCAGAAATGCCAAATCCGTCTGACACGTGTCGTGTCCTGGTGATGCCACGTGTCGTCATCTCAGGCTGCCACGTGTCATGCTCTGATACTGCCACGTCAGCTGTACGGACATGCCACGTCAGTTGTACGGACGTGCCACGTGGATTGTACGGACTGTATAGTCATCCCCTTTTTTTTGCATGTTTGACTTTTCGGACAGAACGCGATATCTTCTCCATACGAACTCCATTTGACGAAGTAAATATACCACCGGAATCAGGAAGACGAGTCGGACGCAATGGCATAGGTTTCGTCGCATTCCGAGCACTTTCATTTTTGAGCATTTTTCAAGCCCTATCAGGCTTCTGGATCTGATTTCGGATCATTTGATGACCTTATCCTTACTGGTAGTGACTCAAAACTTTTAAACCATGTGAAAACCAGCCTTAAAAGAAATTTTAAATGACAGACTTAGGATTTTTTCACTATCTCCTTGGCCTCCAAGTTTTGCAAACCAATGAAGGATTTTTTCTTTCCCAGTCTAATTATGATTGTGACCTTCTTCGTTGCTTTCACATGGATGATTTTAAACCAACTCCTTCTCCCTTCTAGTCTAGAGTCAAGCTTACTGCCACCTATACTTCTCTTGAAGTTGATGCCACCCTGTACCGTCAGTTAGTTGGTAGCCTCTTATACTTGAATCATACCCGTCCTGATCTTTCCTTTGTTGTTGGTCTTGTTTCCTGGTATATGAAAACACCCCGTGAAATCCATTGGAAAGCAACTAAAAGGATACTTTTCTATGTATGTGGTACAGTTCTGTTTGGGATATATTACAGTTCAGGGGGGACTCCTTTATTGGTTGGTTTCACTGATTCAGATTAGGCCGGTGACCCTGATGATCGAAATTCTACTGCAGGTTATGTTTTCAGCCTTGGTTTAGGACCTATCACTTGAGCCTGTAGGAAACAACATGCTATTGCAATTTATTCGACAGAAGAAGAGTACCGAGCAATGATAAATGCAAGTTAGGAAGCCTTGTGGCTTCAAACGATCCTTTCAAAGTTTGGATTCTAGCAGCAGCATCCGACCAGCTTTTGGTGCGATAATCAGAGTGCCATCAAGCTCGCTGAAGACCCAGTTCAACATTAATGAATAAAACACATCGAGCTACACATGCACTTCATCAGAAAGCTCATTCATGATCAAGTTATTGAAGTGCTCTTTTGCCCTACAGAAGATCAAGTTGCATACATTTTCACAAAGTCTCTTACAAAAGCAAATTTTTCCAAACTTCAATCTATGTTAGGAGTTAAGGAAGTTTTCATTAAGGGGGGATAGGCTCTAATGCCTCCTTCCTTCTTCTATTGTGTCACTATTGTAAATCCTTCAATCCTATCCCAAGTTGTTCTTAAGGGGGGATGTTAGGATATTTAGACACTTAGGAGTTAGTTAAGATCTACTTTGTCTAATGTGTCATTAGGTAAAAGTGTGTTTCTTTAGTATGCACTAGTGTGCATTTGTAGTTAGTAAATCTGATGGTCATGATATGTTCCCAACATAGAGTGATTTGACGGTTCATATTCTCCTCGATATTAATGGCCATTGATCCGTGGCTTAACACCCGATTGGTCCATGATCTCTATTTAAATAGAATGGAGGGTCATTTGGCGATGATCGATTGTGAGAAACTCTCTTGTAAAATCTCTCTGTAATCTTTTTCTTTTGCATTAATAATTTTTTCCAAGTGGTCGCGTTGGCTAGGACCGTGGATGTTTTCCTGTAGGGGTTTTACCACGTCAAAACATCGGTGTGTTGATATTTGATCTGGTTGTGTGAGTGGTTATTGAAGGTGTTCATCCTCTATTGGAATACCTGTGTTGTCGAACAGTTTCAGAGTCTGAAGCACAAGAACTAATACTCCTCCAACTGATCATTCCATCTGCAGTTGGGTTGATATAATCCTCTTTGCGTGTGGTTGTTTTGTATAACTGATTGACATATATATTATCTGTTGTAGGTTCCACATACCTTCATCCTTCTGAGGGATCCAACTGCACAATAACTCTGTACTCCCCTGATTCAAAGATCATCTTTCTTGTCTTCAAATTGATAATAGTCTGGTTATCAAAAGCCCAATCCAGGCCCAACAAAGCTAGATATGGTGAAGTATTGTCTATTATGTCAATGACTTCAAAGTCTTCCATGGTGTGAAAACCATATAAATCTACTGGAATTCCCTTCAACCTACCAATTGGCACAACTCTGTGTTGATTTTCCAACTTCAACTAAATGGGTGAATACCCGAGTTGAGGTTCTCCCATAGCTTCCCATGTTTTCTTTGGCAAAACATTAACTTCAAACCCTAAGTATAGTATGATATCCCCCATATTTAAATTTCCTATGTTGGCAATTAATCTGAATTCCCTACTGGTTCTTCTCTTCTTATGGACTTGATTTACTCTTTTTACCCCTTCTTCCCCAGGATTACACTTTTCTAACAAATTTTGCAGTACTTGTAAGGAATTTTTTTCATTCAACAATTTGACACAGGCTCCCAAAAAGTTTCTTAAGTTACTTACTTGGTTTGAATACTTCTCTTGATTGGTCTGATCAAATAATGAAGGCATGTCATACAATGGTACCTCATCTTCTAGTTTTTTCCCTGAAGTAGACTCAATATTTTCTTTCAGAATCTCCTACCTAGCCTCTTTGAATATCTCTTTCTCATTGTGTGCATCAAAATTTTGTCCAAGCATTGTATTCTTCCTAACCCACTGGTACTGGTCTTGATCCTTCTTGGTTGTATCCTCTCTTGTCTTAGCTCCACCTCTACTAAATATGTTAATCTTCTTCCTATCCTCTTCTTTGTTTTCCACCCAAATCCATTGCATGTTCTGATTAGTCTAGTTCCTCTTTTCCTGTATCTTTATCAAAAGTGTTGGACAATCTTTTGTTTCATGGTCTGATGCACGACAATACATACATTTCACAAGTGGTTGTGGGAAGTCTTTTGCATAGTGCCCTGGTTTCTGACAGTTATGAAAAACAATTGGTCATCAACCTCCTCCAAAGCCTCTTCCTCCATGGCCTCCTCCTCTATAGCCTCCTATGTTTCCTTTATTGTCTCTTCTCGATGTATTATATTGAGATCCTTGGTTATACTACAGCTGCATGTGATTGTACTATGGTGGTGTTGCGCACTACTGCGGTGGTGCTCCAAACTATTGTGCATTATTGTACTACGGTTGTGCTTGAAACTACTGCGTAGAATTATATTGTGGTTGTTGCACGTTTTTATACTACAACTTCTGTGTATATTGTCCTATTACATGTTCAACCTACACCCTGTATGTATCTGCAATCCTCTCTTTCATCATCTCCAAGTTTCTACAGTCCTTGTCTTCATGTCCAACTGACTTTCAAAAATTACAAAATGTTCTCTTTGGGACTGTCTGATACGTCTGCATCAGGGGGCAGTGATAAGGATAATGCCCATGTATTTTTCAAATATTACACCATGGTCCTCTTGAAGCTAAAGGATTTGTCATACCCACTCCAATATATTGTAAAAATAATGGACACTCATTCTTTTGATGGCCTTATGTCCTGCACATTGTACACAAGACATCCTCTCTTTTCTCCTTTACTTTGTTTTGATTCAACTGGAATATTAAGTTCTTCATATGTTGATTCATATCCTGCACAACTAGATCTGTATGCGTGTACTGGTTTTCTTCTAGCTGTAAGGCTTCTTGCAGAGCCTCATCCTAACTTTGGAATTTATGTTGTCTCAAAGGATATTTCAAGTGTGGAAACAAAGAAATAACAAACAAGTGTTTGTGTTGTGTATCAGTAATAGTGTACTTTAACTTACGTTTTAGCCTCTTGAGCTTCTGGTCCACTTCCCAGACTGATTCTCCTAGTTTCTGCTTAATATATATCATTTCATTCATAAATTGTTCTTCTGAGCTTGGTTTCTAAAATTCATTTATTAACTGCCTCTTCATCTCTGCTATAGTTGTAGGCATTCACGTTGGTTTATTTGTTGAGAGAACCATGTACAAGTGTAATGTGCGGTCTCTGAATGTGATTTCCAACTGCACAACCTTTGTATCCTCATCTATAATCTACTTTGCTACCCATATCTTCTCACAGATAAAAAAATGCTTTTCTGGATCATCTGACCTATCCCCTCAGAACTATGGTAACCTAATAGTTGTATATTTTCCTTCCATTGTGAAATTTGTTGAACTACCACCTTTGTGCGGTGTAGATACTTGACTTCTACTTGTTGAACTTAAACTTCTGCTACTGGACGCATGTCCTATAAAAATTCTTCTACCAGTAATCACTTGATGGTTAACTGGTTTTTATTCTTTAAATGTCTTAGTCGTACATGGGGTTATGGGTTCCACACTAATTCAGCTATGGGATGGAGAGCCTTATTCTGTGCCAGACCCATGACCTCTAGTTTTCCTCTCATATGTGGCATGCAAGATATCCTCAATCTACCCCATGGTGCAAATATCATTTACCTCTTCATCATCATTGTCTAAGCCCTCTCGCTTGACTAGTGTCCTCTTCTTTTTATTCATCCTATAATGTTAGGGTCATTCACTGCGCATCACCCATCATGATGGGGTCCATTGCCTCCTTCTTATGGCTACTCTCTAGAGCCTTCTCCATTTCTTATATCTTCCTTAGTGCTTCCCCCAACTCCCACATGCGTGCAGAGTGATCTAGCTCTGTGATTCCATGGTCATCACACCTTTATCGTGTAATAAGATCTTGATCAATGTGTAGAGTGAACCGATGTACCTCCCTCTGGGTCCCCTCAAGAAATATTGCTCTATAGCAGTATATGACTTCACTGTATCTACTGAAAACTCAGTGATAAACCCTATAGTAATGTTATCTAACCAGAAATCCACTACGCATGTGAATTTTTTATTAACCCTCTCCAATCTCGCAATATTTTCAACAAACCACTCTAATAGCCTAATCTGATTAGTTAGATGGGTATCTTTCAACCTCAATATCCACTCCTGTAATAACTCTGGAAAATAACAAAAATACGCTTCATGCAAATCAATAAACACATACCTCTGCAGGTCCTAACACAGCGTATACCCAGAAGCCTTATTACTTTTCTACATGAACTCTAGCTACTTTGTCTCCAACCATATTTCAATCTCTTGGTTTGTAGAATTCCATGGCCTGAACATCCCTTTCTACCACTACATCTTCTTCACAAAACCCCTTCCAGGATGTCCTTCTGAGTTCTAACCAGCCATAGAACCATTTGTTGGATGTATGGGCTAACTCGGGTTCTACCTTAGTTTTCCAACAAAAACCTTTTCACCATCGTCCCTTCTGGTAAACTAGAAGGATACATCACACACAGAGTGCACAACATAGTCTCATCTGAGATGGTTTATGGGTGACTGCAGAACCAATATTTATGCAGTCATGGAAGGGATTGCAGATGTTCTTTTTACTATTATTCTACTTAAACATGCACTCTATCATACCATCCATCAGATCTACTATTTCATCCATTCATGATATTCATTATGCATACACATTCTAGTGCGCATTGTAATTAAAACCATTCATTCATCTAAAAATTTAACCATAATGTAGAAATAACAAAACCATTCAGACACATTGCAACACAGGGTTTTACCATGGTTCACCCCCCCTGGGTTACACCCAAAAATATCTTCTTCTTCATAAAAATAGTGTTGTGTGAATTATATCATAAGATATGTGAATAGTGGTGAGGATGACCAGGTTCACACCAATCTCCACAACTTGCAACATGACCCTTAGTTACATCAACTCCATCTGAGCTCCGCATCTCTCAACAATATAAAAACTCAAGACTCAAAAAGGACTCTCCAAAATAGACTTGTCGCATATAAGCTCTAAGGTAGCTCATGCCAAGATATGCTAAAAATTATACCTCAATCTACCTTATACCTCTTCTATTTATACTACAAAATGGGTTAAAACCCTTACATTATGACTCCAAAACCCTAACCCTAACATGGCTAGATTTTTCCACATATGCACCAGATTTCCGCAAATCTTGTCACATGTTGCTTCCTTTTCCCTTTGTCACGCTGGTCTTCCTTATTTTATGGCGTGTATTGTTCCTTTTTGTGCATGTTGCCTTGCTTACTGCGCTTACTCCCAAAAATTCCTGCTCCAACAAAGCTACCTCTCATGATGGGTTTAAATAATCAATGTAGAAGAGGTATGATTCTCTCATCAAGAATGGGACATGGAAGTTGGTGGACCATCCATTCAGAACCAAACCAATTGGATGAAATTCGGTCTTCAAGAATAAGAGCGAAATAGATGGATCACTTGACAAGAACAAAGCAAGGCTCATGGAAAAAGGATTTTTATAGAAATAAATCATTAATTATGAGGAAACTCTTTCCCTTGCAACAAAATGGGATACCATTCATACTCTATTTTCCTTGGTAGCATAGAATGGATGGAAATTTCATCAAATTGATGTGAAGACTTCTTTCATGAATGGATACTTTAAAGAGAATTTCATCATGTCTCAACCATAAGGATTCTTTGAGAAGGGATAAAAACACAAAGTATGCAAACTCATGAAATCCTTATATGGCCTGAAACAAGCCCTATGTTAAGGGGGGTGGATTCCCAATGCTCAAGAATAGGGATTAAACCCAAGGATGAGGCCCAATTAGATTCCTCCATGTTTGGTATGGAATAATACTCCGAGTTAATGGTACAAAAACCATTCAATGGGATTTATGAATCAATTAAAATGCTTCTTCTATGTTTTTTATGTTTTTCATGATGTGGGTAAATAATACAAAAAATGAAACCTAATCTAAGAAGTTCGATGAAGTCTGCTACCAAAGGATAACCCTCACGAATATTCAATGAAAGGAATTAGCAAATTTGATATCTCTAAGAAATAATTATATCAAGAAGTATTACTACATGATCACCCTTATGAAACATAAAATGTAGAAACATGAAACCTATGCTCCCAGAAGATAACTTTTGGAAACAGTGGTTGGAAACAACCTTTTACCTGTAATTTTTTAATCTATGAAATAATTCTACATAAATATATGGCTACCAAGATATTGCCAGGAAACACAACAATTTTCCATCTACTCCATAAACGATTACATAAATAACTCCACAACGATTAATGTACTAAATAAGAAAACCATGATTATAAAAAGGATGATAAACTAATTAATAAAGAAATACTAAAGATATCACCTATTAATTTATACAATCATACAATATAACTAAGAAAAATTAAAATCCTTACTAGATGCCTGTGAAATTAATTCAAGGGAAGAATAATCCATGAATAATTACTAATACACAGAAAAATCTTTCGCCAAAGTGTTCCTTGACTCCAAAAGAGTTTTTGAGTTAAGACTTGAAATAGTTCTTTACTTACAATTCTCTTGAAATCGTTATGGATATCAAATAACTTTTACTAAGAGGTCGATCTCTTTATTTTTAAGATAACAACTAATATAATTATGGAATAAAACAAAAATGGCTATGTAAAAATCCATGCAATTTGCTCATGAAATTTGCATTTGTAGTGAACAAAAATTTTGATAAAACAACCATGCAAAAGGTTATGCATCAACCACATCTACAATTGACTAAAATATACAATTCATGCATGATCAACCTCATAAATGATTCCCCGATTAAATAATTTTCCCTCTTTTCCTTTCTTTAGCAATCTCATGCATGCATATTCAAATTTAATTTTTCTATTTTAGGCATAAAAAAATCCAACTGAGTTGTTGTTCTAATTAGCCACTACTAAAATTAGAATGGTCATGTTCTCAGTTAGCAATCCTTCCAACTCTTCTCTCGTTCTTTTGCTTGTTAATTGATAGAAATTTACCAATTTGAAGCAATTGAAATCCTTCTCATCATGTTGTACAATTTCCATCGCTTGCACCTGGACCATAACAGATGTATATTAGGACTATTAAAATATATTTTCCTAACAAATTTATCAGATAAAACAATCCATTGATCTTAAAATAAAATATTCAAGCCACTTCCCTGAGCACGATTTCCTTTATTTCACAAATTTGAGACAAACTGTGCCAAATAAATAAAATGTTATAACATAAAAGTTGTATATATTTATTATACCTCTCCAATGATATAATAAATTCTAAAAACAAGGATAAAAATCAAAATTTATTGTGAAAATACCATACAATGTTTCCATATTGTAACCTTATTTCAAAAATATGAAAAAAACAATGAGAAAATAAAGAAAATGTATAACTACAAATTTTTAGAGATCGACGAGACCTTTCCAACAACATAATGAATGCCATAAACAAAGTTTGGAATAAAAAGTTATCACAAAAATACTAAAAGGGTATTTTTCTCATTGGGGGTTTCCCTATCATTGACCGTCGATTTGACCATTGGCATGTTTTGTCATATTCATTGACATCAATGAAACCCCATGTTCCACGTATTATACACACATAAATGAAAACGCCAACCATTGGTGATTGACATCGATAAAGACATCTATACAATAATGATGTGGCAGGTGACGTACTCAACTGATGTGGCAGGTGGCATGGCATAGATGAAGTATGGAAAGTGACATGGAAATATTTGGACCCGTATGGTCATCTAAGAGAACAAAATTCACACAATAATATTTAGCGGTCAGAATTCATCTTTGTTAATAATTAGACGATTGGTATTTACCTTCTAGTTCATGGTTCATCGTCATTGGTGGATATGTGTTACCTTTTTTGTCCTCAACTCGTAATATTTCCACCAACACCAATGGATTATCAATTATTGAAATAATCTTTTATTAATTTCTCTCATACTTCATATGATTCTTTTTTATGCCCGATGACTTATTGTCGATCGATTTTTTATTATTATTTCATTTTGACACTTGCTCAGTTTTTGTCAACGTCGATGGTTCATTGACAATCGACATGATTGCTCACCTTTTTTTTATTGAAACTCCTACAATTTACACCGATTCTTGATGGCTTATCGACAATTGGAAAAATTCACGACACTTCTTATTTAAACTCAGTTGATTTTCTTTCGATGTTGATGGCTCATTGGCACTTTTCTTCAGGCTTTCAGAATCAAGAATTTGGATTGTGCTAACTAATTCGTTTTTCCTCGACCCTCGATGACCTGATCAATACTTTGAAGAATCTTTTTGTTTTAATCCCTCTTTTTTATTATTTCTTTTCTTTCTCTTTATTGTACAAAACATGAGATTTTTTGGGGGTTTTCGTAAGATATATATATATATATATATATATATATATATATATATTGTTTTCTAGTTTGTCTGTGGCCTATGGGACTAGCCTATGGATGAGAAACCACGACTCAAGGGAATCTAAGACATCCAAGTCACCCGGGGATTTCACCCGGCCTGAGCCACAAAAACCCTTACCATGTCTGGATTTTTTATCCCCACGGGTTTCGAACCGGTGACTTTAACATCACGGAGTGCCTTAACATCACACTCCATCATCGACGGTCCTACAACTTGGGGAATTAAAATTTGAAGGAAATGGGGGTGGGATTTGATCCACTTATGTGTGCATGAGTCATGATACCATTTAATATAGTATCTCTGGGTGCAACCACACGTTCGGCCACTACCTCAAGGTGCCCCCATGGCTCCAAATAAGGCCCTCACAGGAATTGAACCTTGCCCAACACTGAAAAACTCCTCTCTTTCCACCATTAGATCCAACCCCTTTGGGAATTTTCGTAAGATATTAAACATGAATAAAGAAAGAGAAAAATGCATCAACTTGAAGAAAATAAAAAAATGTAGTCTATGAAAAACAAACCACAAGGAAATAAATAATGATTAAAAATAAAGTGGTACCCTTAAAATTGATAAATTTTAAAGCGTGTTTTGTGTACTCAACAAATGGATATTCACTAGACGAGATCGACATCACTATTTATACCTTCGATCACAACCAAAAAAATTCAAGTAATATAGACTTAGAAAAAATATATAGAAACATAAACCACCCATAGATTCATAAACAGACAAATGCATATGCAGATGTAGAGCCAGAGTAGAGGCCCAAGTGGGCCAAGACTACTCTTCAGGATGCAGGAGATCTTGTTGGGGATCCAGTTGATATTAGGAGGACTCGATCTAATTTCAAGGAGCCTCCTCTTGCACTCACTACCATTTAACCAATGCCACCCAGGCATGTTTTCTTGGTTCAGTCTTCAGATACACAGTCCTATGGCAAGGATGTTGGAAATACCTTTTGGGAATCCTCCATGCAAGAGGAGTACAACTCCCTCCTCGAGAACCAGACTTGGGATCTGGTTCCCCTTCCTTCAGGAAGGAAACTTTTCAAATGTAGATGGGTCTACAAGACCAAGAGCATAGTGGATGGACATCTTAGCGGATACAAAGCTAGGCTAGTTTCCAAAGGCTTTTGGCAGGTGCATGGCATTGACTAGGATGAGACCTTCACTCCAGTAGTGAATATGGATTCTATACATTTGGAACTTTCCATTGTGGCATCCAAGGGATGGGAATTCCATCAGATGGATGTGAAGAATGCATTTCTTCACGGCGATCTCTCTTAGGAGATCTATATGGAGCACCCCCAAGGATTTATGAAGGATTCATCTTTGGTATGTCGATTCAAGAAGTCTCTTTATGGCCTCAAGCAGGCTCAGAGGTCATGGTATGCCAATATAGACTCCTACCTGTTGTCACAAAATTGTGTATGTTGTAAGTCAGACCTGAATGTTTACATGCTCAGGACGGTTGATTCACTTCTACTCCTAGTTTTGTATGTTGATAATTTGTTGATCACCTATTGCTCGACTTCAGTGATTGTTGTAGTGAAGAGGATTTTGCATGACAGGTTCTTAATGATAGACATGGGTCCACTACATTTATTTCTTGGACTCGAGATCAGTCAAGATACATCAGGCATCAAACTGTCTTAGGCCAAGTATGTATGAGATCTCCTTGAGAGATTTCACATGAGAGACTACAAGTCTGCCTCAACTCCTTTCCTATCAGGATTCAAACTTGAGGATGGTGGGGACACTCCACTAGTTGACGACACATTGTATATATAGCTAGTGGGGAGCTTGTTGTATCTCACACACTCTAGACCAAACCTCTCCTATGTAGTTAGAGAAGTCTCCAGGTTCATGTAGGAGTTGCATGAGATACATTGGAAAGATGAAAAGTGTATCCTTCAATACGTACAAGGCACTATCACCTTTGGGATTCACTATGTAGAAAACTCTACATTGGACCTCATCGGGTTCACTAATTCTGAGTGGGCTTGCAATAGCATTGATTGCAAGTCCATATCTGGTTACTCACTCAGTCTTAGTTTTGGGCCTAGATGTTGGTTGAGAAAGAAGTAGGTTGTTATTGCTTTATCTTCAGCCGAGGAAGAGTACAGAGGGGTAGTTAACATAACCATTCAAGCTATGTGGCTACAACATTTTCTCACTGAGTTGGGAATTCAGTTTCATCGGATGATCGTCATCTATTGTGACAACCAGAGCACTCTAAAGTTCTGCAAAGATCTATTTCAGAGGCAGTGGACGAATCACACTGAGATCCACATGCACTACATCCGAGACTTAGTACACGAGGGGATCATCAACCTGCATTTTTGTCCTTCAGCAGAACATACTACAGACATCTTCACCAAGACCTTCACTGAGAAGAAGTTTCATTCTATGTGTAGTCGTCTTGTAGTGAAGGACAAAATTTCCTAGCAACTGTCAGTTCTTATTTTTACATACATTGTACTTTGAGGGGGGATTTTCCCATGAGTTTTTCCCTCTTTCCTCGTTTATTTCAGTGTATCTTTTGTGTTTGGGTACCTAACATGGCCTCGTTTCTAGGACCCATTCTTTATTTTCACCATAGTAATGTTCAAGGGGGGTGTTGGAGATACTTCACACACACCTAGGATTTATTTTTCCTAATATTTTCCCTATGTTTATTAGTCATTATTCAGTCTCCTATAGTTTAGGGAGAACATTCCTCTAGGAGAATATTCTCTTCAATTCACACTTCAGTTTGATTAGTTGAGTGGAGTCTAGATGCCATATTGGGATCATCACCATGCAGCATTGGGATCATCACCAACTAATGCGTATTGTCCTTGGGATCATCACCAGACCAGCGCATTACTCATGATTCCCTGATCTCCTCCTCACTTCACTTTGTTTCGATCAATTAATTGAAGACTGGGAGACTATTTAACTCAGACTAGGTGGTAGTTCACTCTCGTAACTTCCTGAGAGACTAGACTAGGTGGAAGTTTACTCTCGTAATTGTTGGTGTGTGTCCAGATCACTCTATACCACCACTATGGTGCATTGGCTTCTCCTCTAATGTGCATTAGTTGAGTTATACAAATTATATCATGTGTAAATTATCATTCATTCATTTGGTTAATGAGAATTCTTCCATTATTCCTCTCTTGCTTCTCTTTTCTCATATTTTCTCTGTAAATTGTGTATGTCATTTTCTATCTAGATCTATTCTATGTAGGTTCAACACATTTACAAAGCTATGCAATTTTATCATTATATTCAAGACAAAAATAAGGAAAAACACAAGTCTACCATGGGAGCATACACAAGAAGTAGAGATCATTTTGGGGTTCATAAGACAAGTGTACCTAAACCGACAAGGTTGACACCTCAACAAATTGATGAAAGAAGAGAAAAGGGACTATGTTTCAACTGTGAAAGAAAGTACAGTAATGGGAATAAATGAGGTGAGAATAAATTATTCTACATAGATTGTGAAGAGGAAGAAGATCAAGAATTGGAATTGCCACAAAATCCATATCTAGAAGAGACTACTCCAACAATATTTTTGCATGCATTGGATGACATCAATATGCCACAAACCCTCAAAATACAAGGATACATCAAAAATAAAAAGGTGACAGGATTGATTGATTCTGGTAGTACCCATAATTTCATCAATTACAAATTAGCAAAAGATCTCAATTGATTTGTATACCCAACACCAGATATTCAAGTAATGATTGCATATGGAGGTACCATAAATTGTTATCGAAAGTTCCATAGTATTAAGATCAACATGGGGAAGCATTTTTTGGAAAGTCCCATGATTTCCATCCAAATGGGTGGTGTTGATGTTGTATTAGGGGTCCAATGGTTACAATCATTGGGAACAGTGGCCCTTAATTTTCAAGATCTTTTCATGAGATTTCCCTTATATGGTAAGGAAATTGAGCTTAGAGGTATTCAATGGAAACCCTCTATTGTGATAATCTCTAATAGCATGACAAAATTACTCAAAAAGGGGCACCATGGTGTATTTTCACAATTGTCTTCACTTGATGTTCAAACAACTATATCTTCTACTCCATTAGATCTTCAAATATTTATCAACAATCATTCCAGGGTATTTGGTGAAATTCCTAAGGGTCTTCCACCTACTCAAGATCATGAACATGTTGTTCATTTTAAACCAGGAAGTGCACCACCTAACATTAGGCCTTACAGGTATCCATATGCACAGAAGAGTGAGATTGATCGTATGATACAAGAAATGTTAGAGGTTGGCATCATTCAACCTAGACAAAGTTATTTTTCTTCACCATTGGTGATGGTTACAAAAAAGGATGGTTCATGATGTATGTGTCTAGATTATAGACAACTCAAGAAAATTACCATCAAAGATAAGTTTCTTATTCCTATCATTGATGAAATATTAGATGAATTGCAATTAGAAAAATTATTTACTAAGTTGGATCTTCGCTCGGGATATCATCAAATAAGAATGAAGCACAAAGACATTCCCAAGACAACTTTTAGAACACATGAAGGTCATTATGATTTTTTGGTTATGCCATTTGGACTTACTAATGCACCTTCAACATTTCAAAG